>JAEAOA010000874.1:1065000-1117500 GCA_016746295.1 Potamilus streckersoni
ACTTCATTTGATATTTGAATCCTATTCAATTTATGTAATTAGAAATATAATTCCAAAACAAGGCGAAATTATTGACATTCACGGCCACTCCCACATCCAGACAATAACAACAAAGACAAATAAACAAAAAGATGCAGTGTACATACAATTATTTTTCTTATCAATCAAGCTTTAACATCAACATCACCCAGAAAACAGAAACACTATATATTCTCCATGTTCTCTGTCAACTCCCATAGATCTCGATAGAAATGAATAGAACGAATTACCTGAATAATTAACCCAAATAAAATTTATAGTTTTATTTTCTATGGGGACAACGTTAGACATTTTGGCGTTTATGAGGCATGTTCCTCTGCATCCAAAGATTTAGCAATGATCACGTTAATAATTTTTGTCGTTGATGACATTTTTCCTGAAAAAGTTTTAAGTAAGTTTTGCTTATCTAAAGCTTATTGGTTGCATATTCGTCACTGCATATCAATCTTTACTTTAAAATGTTTGTTACATTTGAGAGGTATACTGGGTACACATATCACGACCTTAATGTTTTTGCTTGCGGGAAGCGAACACTCTGAAAGCCATCTTGTTCTTTATCTTATTGGTCTTTCTATAACATCATTAACAAGGAGACTGTAAAACAGTGTGAAGAGAAACATGCTGCCTTTTATGCACAGGTGCATTATCTACATATGGGCATATTTCATGCTTATGTTTAATACGTTATTGTTATGGACATATTTCATGCTTATGTTTAATACGTTATTGTTATAGACATATTTCATGCTTATGTTTAATACGTTATTGTTATGGACATATTTCATGCTTATGTTTAATACGTTATTGTTATGGACATATTTCATGCTTATGTTTAATACGTTATTGTTATGGACATATTTCATGCTTATGTTTAAGACGTTATTGTTATGGACATATTTCATACTTATGTTTAATACGTTATTGTTATGGACATATTTCATGCTTATGTTTAATACGTTATTGTTATGGACATATTTCATGCTTATGTTTAATACGTTATTGTTATGGACATATTTCATGCTTATGTTTAATACGTTATTGTTATGGACATATTTCATGCTTATGTTTAATAAGTTATTGTTTAAATCAACTGCCAAGCCACACACGTGGCATTCTAGAGTATCATAAACTGCTGATGAATTAAAATCTGGCATTAACAGAAAAACATTTTTGGTTACAATTTGACACGGCTAAGTTCATCGGAATACAAACGTTACAGTTAGTTCTACAAAATAGCCATAATTAGAAGAATATATGCCAGAAAGTTGACATAAAATGACACGCTTTAAATTCTAAAGACGATAAACAACACTGTTTATGTATAATCAGGTTCGTATTAGACATTATGTGCATGTAAGCAAATTACGGTTTGGGATGTACAAAAACATTAATGGCATTGAAAAGATATTATTGTGCAAAATAAACAGCAAACAGTAGTTAACTCAATAACGATTATAATTTAAGATATTATTTCTATCATTATAAAAACACGAATTTCGATAGGTTATAAGAAATTTCGCAACAACTTGTTAAAATTAGTCTGCAGCTTTTATATTAGTTGTATTTGTAATCAAAATTGTTCTTGACGTAAGGTTTATTTATATTCAAAGTGAACGTTGACGTTAGTAGCATTTTAATTCAAACTGACGTTTGACTAAGTGACATAAGTATTCAAAATGAATTCTGACGTAATTGGTATTTGTATTCAAACTGAGTTTTTGGCGTAAGTGGGATACTTATATTCAAACTGAGTTTTGACTAAGTGGTATTTTGTTTTAAAATTTAAAATGAGTTTTGACTAAGTGATACTTGCGTTCAAAATGAGTTTTAACGTAAGTGATATTTCATCAAAATGCGTTTTGATGAAAGAGGTATTTTTTATTCAAAATAAGATTTGCCTAAGTGGTATTTGTATTCAAAATTAGTTTTTACGAAAGTGGTATTTGTAATCAAAATTAGTTTTTACAAAAGTGGTATTTGTATTTAAAATGAGTTTTGCCTCAGAATTCGTATTCAAAATGAATTTTGATTAAGTGGTATTTGTATTCAAAATGAGTTTTGACGTAAGTGGTATTTATATTCAAAATGAGTTTTGACGTACGTGCCATTTATATTCAAAATGAGTTTTGACGTAAGTGGTATTTGTATTCAAAATGAGTTTTGACGGAAGTGCCATTTGTATTCAAAATGAGTTTTGACGTAAGTGGTATTTATATTCAAAATGAGTTTTGACGTAAGTGGTATTTGTATTCAAAATGAGTTTTGACGTAAGTGGTATTTATATTCAAAATGAGTTTTGACGTACGTGCCATTTGTATTCAAAATGAGTTTTGACGCAAGTGGTATTTGTATTCAAAATGAGTTTTGACGTACGTGCCATTTGTATTCAAAATGAGTTTTGACGCAAGTGGTATTTATATTCAAAATGAGTTTTGACGTACGTGCCATTTGTATTCAAAATGAGTTTTGACGCAAGTGGTATTTGTATTCAAAATGAGTTTTGACGTACGTGCCATTTGTATTCAAAATGAGTTTTGACGCAAGTGGTATTTATATTCAAAATGAGTTTTGACGGAAGTGCCATTTGTATTCAAAATGAGTTTTGACGCAAGTGGTATTTGTATTCAAAATAAGGTGTAACGTAATTGTCATTTGTATTCAAAATGAGCCCATTTAGAAAGATAGCATATTTGCTTGAAATTTGTCATCGTGTGGGTGAAAACATTAACATTTTTACGAGTGGCTAAGTCAAGAGTAGCAATATTATAGTTTTTCACCCATCAGGTGAAATACAGCAGTTATTCACTCGTAGCAAGCAGAACTTTTTATGTCATGTTCAAACGTATTGGCTAGCAGACTGAAGTAGCATATATCTTACTGGATCTCCTGCGATAACATCAATTTTTCATAGATGTTTTGTTGTTTTTTATATTCCTACAGCAAATGTAAACAGTAACATCATTCTCCTTCCCAATTTAAAATATAATATATCAAAAATGTACATATTGGATTTGAACTAGATTTTTTTAAGGAAGACATCCATTCTTAACACTCGACTACGTACATGTCAGACTTCAAATGTTTTGGTCATAATGTTATCATGTCTGTTAACGGCCAGTGAAAAATATATTATTATTTCACTCCAATGCAATATCAAGAGTACATCTCAGATAAATTACAAGCAATTCAATGTCTCACATAAAGTAATTTAATGTCTCACATAAAGCAATTCAATGTCTCACATAAAGCAATTAAATGTATCACATAAAGCAATTCAATGTCTCACAAAAAGCAAAACTTTTTATCTGCCGATCAACGTATGAATCAAGCAGATTTGGAATGTAGTCGAGTATAATTTTCACCCATCACATGCAAAGTTTAGTCTTTAGAAAACCAATCTTAGATTTGGAGGAAATAAATTCAGAAGACCAGCTCGCAGTGTGAAAACTAGATATATTAGGGAAACGTAGATATTTTCTGCTGCTGCCAAAATTCGCTACGTATCTGTTCGTTCAAAGTAACAAAGAAATCTTGTAAGTTTTAACAAAGTAATTTATTTCTCTAGAAAACACGAAGAAAAGATATATATGAAACAAGACTATAATTTCCGAAGGAGATCCAAAAATTTGTTCTAAAGTTGGCGGATGACGACATCAGAGGAAAGTTAACATAAAAATCCCAAAATTGATATTGCGAAGCACAATTTATATTGTTCTGTTCCAATTTAGAAGAATTTTGGAAAATGTCTTTGTCCAAACCAATAGTGTTGTTCTCCAGAAAAAATAATTATTTAGAAAGTAGACGAAATACAATTATCTCCACTACCAAAACAAATGTCGTTCTACGTAGACACACGATCAGATCTCTTCTTCCATTGCAAAATACCTTTCTTAAGGTCAAAGAAGCTATGTGACACTCTAAGATGTTGAAATCGGCTACGACTCTGACTTTCTTACAGATAACTAAGCATATAAAAGACACTAGTACGTCGTTTCATGTACACATGCACCGAGGACACGTGTAATTTTGCAATGCATTTGGACATTAGAAAAGCCTGACCAAGTATCAGTGAATCATATACATAGATACTTCTGAATGTTTACCTGCGACGAATTTACAAAGCTCTTGTTTACATGAGTCACATTTACGATTTACGTAAACACGCTGTATCTAACAAAATATTAGACCCATGAAAACATAGTCACAATATTCTGGTTTGAATAACGAAATAACATACCAACATAATGTTTTATATCTAGCATTCATAACAAGCATTTGGATTAATTTAAGTTGTATCGGAAAACTAAGTTATTGGTTCCTATCATCAGAAAAGAATTACTTTCACTAAGTCTTATCTTCTTTTTTCTTTAGCCGGCTGCCTCTACACGCTTGTAACAACGCAACAAAGCTAAAAGATCGCAAATTAGAATTTAAATAAAAATTATTTTTATTTTCAAAAGGTATGCCAAAAATTTTTCTAGCTGTGCGAAAATTATTGTTTATGTTTAATAAATGTAATATTAAGAAAATTGTCAAACTTAAAAGAGAAGCGACGTGAAAATAGCCAAACAGTGATCTCGACATTAGGTGATGCCATAAATATTTGAGGCCCTAGACGGAGAGGTAAATGATGATTAAGGTAACATAAATCAATAAAGTAATGCATGCCGCACATTGAAGGACAAGAAAAGTAAAATGACAATCAGGATGAATATTGTTAGAACAATTTAGTATACAAACCTTACTGATGTCACGTACGTAGTGAAGACATAATTAAATTTGCTGTTCCCACTTTCTAAATTCAACAGATCGAAACATATCCACCAGATGTATTTTGTTATATATATATGTGTGTGTGTGTGTGTGTGTGTGTGTGAGAGAGAGAGAGAGAGAGAGAGAGAGAGAGAGAGAGAGAGAGAGAGAGAGAGAGAGAGAGAGAGAGAGAGAGGGAGATTTAACGTAGCTTTAACAATGTGAGTCATAGCGCTATTAAACTATTTTTATTCAAATATAGTAATATGGTTCAACATGGATAAAATATGAATTAAACAATATTAACATCACAAAATAAATATGCATAATTATGTGTACTTGTTAAGATACATAATAAATAAATGTAATGATAATGTTAATTTATCAGGTTTTTTAAATATATTTTTATCGTTAATAATGAGTTTTCTTTTGTGGGGTTTATGGGATGTTTAACATATTTTCAGCGTGGAGGAATGACCATCAATCGTTATGTCCGAAAACTTATGGATGACATGATGCGAGTCCAGCTTGATTAGATAAAACTTATATTGGCGTTAATGACATCAATTCAAGGTTAGTCCCGAACGATATTGCAAAGAGGATTGAGGCACTTATGGGTCAGCATTAGTCTCATTGACCCCATTGTTTTATAAAAGTTGTTTATTATGTTCTCCATTTAGGAATAATCAATAATATACAATAGTCGAGATGTCGTTTCGTCCATTCTCTACTCCATAATCGTCAGAGAAATTTCTTCGGATTTTCTTTTTTGTTTCCATAATTTTATTTTTGCTCCGATAATTCCAATTGTTCCGGTAAATCTTGGGGCCGGTTATTGCTTTATTCTAACCAGAGTGACATTTGCGCATTCTTTTTGCAGATACGGTCTGGACAGACTGAGACTGTGCACTGCTATCTTCTAAAAACATTCATGTGGCTGTTATGACCTTAAACACAAATGGACCACCTCATGCGCACGTGCTGTAGTCACCACATGCAATAAATACATATGTTTCACCCAGATAGTGTTATGATAACCTGCGATGTACTACATGCCATATGTATTAATTCCGAATAGTCGACATGTGTCTCTGCTCGTGCCGGGTCATAGCATACGAAAACAGACGATAAAACATAACATCTGCCGGCTAAGTTTTGGTATCATCTAGAGTATATTGTTGCTGATGTTGATGTTGTTTTGTTTGGTTGTAAATCCTTCTTAATGATATAAAACTTGACAATAAGTTCTTTAAGATTTGTTTTTTCACAACCTCGTCTCAGAATATCAAACGTAAATAGATGTAAACTGAAACAGAAACATGAAAGGTTATACACAAGCTGTCCAGGACTATGAACATATAGTTTAATTTATCGGCGTACCACGACGTCAGTCTGATGATGACGTACAATGTTTTGACAACGTTACACACACACGCGCGCGCACACACACACACACACTGTTTATAAGGATATCTCGGTGACTAGTTAAAAGTGGTCTATACAGGCTGCCGTGTCATGTATGTAGATTTACAGAGACCAGGACACAGAGAGCCATGCAGATGTCAGACAGACAGATATGTAAGATGGTAGGTTTGAATATATGCGAGGGTTTTACGACAATACGACAAAGACGGCAATACCTTTAACTTTCACAACGACAGATTCGTAATTGCAACATAATGGCTAGAACGAACTTAGCAGTTGCAGAGAAATATAATTGTAATTACTAAGGTTACAAAATGTGTTTTGAAGATTTCTGAACTTGAATTTAACGCTTTAAAAATTTGTAGAACACAGGGTCTGTTTGCGTATAAGTGTATTGAAAACACAAATTCTTATTTGAATGAGATATCAAAATCCAAACATGGATAAATACAATTTTCAATAAACAATAAAAGAAAGTACATTAGTAACGAAGTTAATAAATTATTAGTTTAATTGCTATTCTGTAACTGTGCTTTTACTTCTCACATGAACTAAAGATGCATGCTCTTCTTGTTTGTTTAGTATTTAAACTCAATTTCATGTTTAGTAGCAAGGACACTTACCTGTCGGCAATATTGAGACACATTCGTAAACGAGAATAATGGGTTGTTTTATTTTCAATTTGATTGGGACAAAGACTAATGGTAAAACTTATTTCCGACCATACTTTCAACAAGAACAACAGCAGTAACAACAACAACAACAACAACCCAATTGATCTAACAGTTACTAAGGTGTGCAATAAAATTGAACAATCAAAACTTCCCATGAGATGGAAAATCGAAAATCAGAAGTTGTTCATCGCTACATAAACCTTGATATTTGCTTTCATAATTATACGTCTGACGAAATGTTTTTAAATTATTTATAACGCGTGTGAGTGGTTGCGCGCGCGTGTGAGTGGTTGCGCGTGTGTGTGTGTTTGTGTGTATGTTTGTGTTCACAATTTCTCCACATGTTGCCAGGCACGCGCCCTGGGGACACTAAAAACTAAAAAAATGAAAGATACGACGACATCCATCCATCTGGGCATGATAATATGTAAACTGACGCCCTTCATTTGCCCCTGCTAGAGCAAATTGACTTCTTTCTCAAAGCTATTAAAGTTGTACCCTTGTCGAAACATTACACTAAACTGATATTAATCAAAATCTTATATCGGAAATCAAGCCATATTATTCGGTTTTGGTCAATTTTATTTTGTCTTGAACTTCAACTTCATTTTCGTAAAAGTAACGAATATGGTACTGGGGTTTTGTAGAACTGAACACAATTTATGGTCGCAGTTCCATTAGTGAACCTGTACTGATTATACTGTATGTACATCTGTGCGTCCGTCTCATAAAGATTATGAGCTAAAGACAGCTATAGCATGGTCCAATTCAAGAAAAATCCAAGCATAAATCCATTCATATCTGCTCTTTTCTTCATTCGTTTCTAATGAGGATAATAAATATAAGGATACAGTATAAAGGGAGAGTCTGCGCTCAACAATGGTTTCAGCGTTGCAATATTGTCAATTTAAACCACTAGAACAACAGACTCGGTTCGAAATACTTTAACTAGATCGGCATTTAAATGTCACATATATATGTGTGCTATGTGTTTTGTCGATGACAAAGAGTATCACGAAAGTCTTGAAAGTAAGAAAGAAAAAAAAACTTGGATCGCTTATTTTGGAATGCGACCTAAACTTCAATTAAGAATACAATGAAATTAGATCTGCAATTATCAACGTTTGCTGGTACTTTTTGGTCTATGTTATCAGTGTTTGTATCAAACAAAATCCATTGTAAATACGGCAGACACGTTACAATGTCGATCGTTATACAGATCAGGATACTACACAGAAAGAGAAACATTGGCATTATACAAGTTAAAGGAATGAATAAAACGTTGACCTGGGTAGGCTTCATGCAGTTGGCATGCGCTTGGCAAATACATCTTTTTGTACATTTTCTAGGAAATATCAAATACATGTGGATTTGGTATTGGGAAGGATTCCGAAGACACCTGTCTACCGACGCGAGGCACCAAAAAAATAGCGTTTTTATTGAATACTCAAGCGAATTATGAATCTTACTGTTGATCCCAATAATTCAGATCTAAGAACAAATAAAGGTAGAAAATGCATCTGTAAGTGGAAAGATTCCAAGTTATTTGATAAACGATGTTGTGTGGTGTATACTTGCCGAAGGGTGGTATTTATTAATATTAGGTGACACCTGAACCTTGTATATACTTATTTTTTACCTGACTGAGAGCACTTTTACTGGCATCTTAGCATAAAATAAAGTTCTTATATAAATGCCATATTAACCTAAACCTCAATTATAATGCTATTCATGATCGTGTTTTTAAATATTGGTGTAAACTGACACGAACATATTATACTACAATCTGGAACAAAAGACGCTTTGAAAGGTAACACTTGAGAGAGCCAAGAAAGTAGTAGGTTTGCCATCTTGAATAATAAATAAAATTAGAAAGGGAATTTTGTGAAACTTTAGAGAAGACTTAGTATGTTTAAAGAAAAAGGGGCAGCGTAATACCCTTGACATACAAAACTGTTTTTAACCTTCATTCAATAGTAGTCGTAAACATAATTTAGCACATGTTTACCGAACAGTCATAAATCTTTTAACGTCAAAAATCATTAATGCAAGGTACTTGGAACTGATGTAGAACTATTAACATTATCTGTTTTTAAGTTATTGTTTAGTCCCAACTGTGATTTCAAAACGTCAGGTCTCTGCATCTATATTCTTTTAATTCATTAATTTGTTTTGTTTTTGTATTAAAGCAAGACATTAACTAAATTTCTGTAAATCATTCTCCTCGACAACAGAGGAAGAATGGTACTAATCTTTAACTTGAGGACAAGACCAGTGATCTTTAACTTGAGGATAAGTCCAATGATATTTAATTTGAGAACAAGACTAATGATCTTTAACTTAAAAACAAGACTACTGTTTCTTGATTTGAGGACAACACCATCGTTCTTTAATTTGCGTTAGAGATAGTGGCTTTTTAACTTGAGAAGAAGACCATGGGTCTTTAATTTGAGGACAAGATCATGGCTCTTAAATGTGAGATGAAGACCACGGCTCTCTAATTTGGTGACAGAACCTTTTCTCTTCCATTTGATGACAACATCTCGACTCTTTAAACTGAGGTAAAATATAATGGTTATTTAACCTGAGGATAAGACCACGGTTTTTTAACTTTAGGACAAGACCACGGCTCTTTAACTTGAGGAAGAAAACCACGGCTCTTCAACTCGAATGGTTCTCTAACACAGTAACAAGATCACAGCTCCTTAAAATGATGACACGACCAAGGTTCTTTAATTTGAGGACCCAACAATGGGTTTAACTTACAGACAAGACTATGACTCTTTAATTTGAGGACAAGACAATAGCTTTAGAAAATGAGGAAACGTCCGCGGTTCTTTAACATGATGACAAGGACACAGCTCCTTAATTTGATCACAAAACTACTGCTATTAAGTGTGAGGACAAGACCACAGTTCCTTAGTTTGATTATAATACTAAGGCTCTTTAATGGGAGGAAGAGACCATTGGTCTTAAACTTGGGGATAAGACCACGGCTCTTTAACATCAGCTCACCTCCTTAATTTTATGACAAGGTCAAGACACTTTAATTTGAAGAAAAGACCGCGTATCTTTAATTTGAGGACAAGACTACGGCTCTTTAATTAGAGAACAAGAGCGCGGCTCTTTACCTTGAAGACAAGAAAAACGGCTCTTTAACATGCTGACAAAACCACAGAAAAGTGTGTGAGTTTAAAGTAAGGCAGATTTCTCTCGAGAGCTGCAACGAGGTAATTGTATCTTAAAAAGTCATGTTTTATCCTGCTTCTGGTGCTTACGTTTATTACAACATTACATATGGGGATGCCTCGTTTGTAGATATTGCAAGGATAAACTTACTGAAGGTAATAAACATGTTCTTCTTGTATATATTGAACTATAACCTATAATTATTATACATCTGCATTGGGTGCATTTCAAGCAGAATACATCAAAAGATATCTGCGTAAGATCAGTACCATGTTGGTCATAAGTTTACAGTAATTCGCACCGTATTAGAGCCAAGAACTGTAAATTCTGAATTCAATTTAAATTGAAGCAGCACTTCACACACTTGATTGAAGTAGGGTTAGTGGTATGATTTATCTCTAAACCAATTGAAATTGACCTTCAATTTATATAAGAGTAACAGACAAACAAAAAAAAAACGACACAGACAAGAGAAACCATATGGACATAACGAAAACGGTTTATGTCTCAGAGATTTGCAGAAGCAATTGCATTAGTGGGATATAAGATGAAAACGAGAACCAACAAGCTAAATGAAATTTAACACTTTTTTACTAGAATACAAAGTGAAAGTATTTTTAAAAGGAAGATACAATATTGGGAGTGAAATACAGTCCTAAAAGTTATATCACAAGTGCAAAAGAACAGAATATTCAGATTGAATTCCAGTGGTGTTCCGAATAAATTACAATTTTAATTGTGATAATGTCCCTATTCTTGATGTAACACACTGATATAAGTCATAAATGTCCTTGAATAAATTTACAATAGTCCCTAAATAATGTTTAATTACTAAAGTCAGTGAACACTTGTAATTACAAAGAATAATTCAAATAAGTTCCCCTCAAATTATAACTGAACACAACAAAATGTTTGTTTCCACCAATAGATGTTAAAATAGAAATAAATAATTCTGATATAAACACTCGAGCTATGTCGCAATAACCTTTTCTGAAAAATATTCCATCAACATTATTAAAAATTACACAACACTGTAAGGATAAGACGGAAATGGGAGTATTTTATAATACACAAATAAGCATACAACACTTTTAATAAGGTTAGACATACAAAATCGAATAGCTGAAATAATCTGTAAAAAGGTAGTAAAAGATGAAACATAATACAAAGAGGAAAATAGTGTGTAATAAATTAGAATCAAGCATAAGTCAACGTGAAACAATTACAGGGAATTATTTTGAAATTGTGTCAGAAAAATGTATTTTTCAAACAATAAAATTTCCTTTAAACTTTCATGATCTGAAGAAAAAGGATAAAATATTAGGTTTACCATTTTGTGCGGCCGCGGGGTGAGGTGAGGGCAATGAGAGGGCTTTCGTTTTTGGCTTTGTCTCCTCTCTGCTCTCCTCATCAGATTATTGCTTGCCCCCCTCCCCCTGGAAAATCCCATGCTATCCCTTTTAGTCTTCAGGATAACCCTAAAACTGGAATGATTATATCACATCTCAGAAACAAAATACTGGTTTAAGCTGTTCTCGTAGATCGCAATATACACAATTGCTTATTGGATCACGCTGGCGCAATATTACCAAAATGGAAACAGTCAAGAAATATAGTCCGTCCATTTTTAATTATGCAAACACGAAAAGCTGACAAAAACAATGGAGTGCTTCAGTTATGACCTATGGTGTATTTTATTGTTGCTGATCAGCATATATACAACGCGAACGATGGATTTCAAACAAATACCAATGCCACATGTAAAGTATATACCAATATGGCAACATAAGCGTCATTGTTTATTTTAAATAAATTTATAGTTCTTGTAATATAATTTTATACTAATGAAGTTATAGCAAAGTTCGTTCCTGATTGTTGAATAATTTGCAGCTTCAATGTCATCGCAAAAATTCCAGACAAAAATAATCAGTCGTACTGGATTTCGCAGGTTGCCACTAAACTGATAAAATATTTTAAAAACTAACTTCGAACTTAATCATTGCCAGTGCAGGGTCTGTGATACAAAATGTTTCCATTACAGGTATTCTTCTGTTGACATCATAGCTCGACACTAAATTCGGTCTACCTTGGATCATACCTTTCGGACTTGTCTCGTCTGAATATGGCAACGTACTTTAACAGTGATTTTGTCGCATGTATTATCTTGGGCGGTTATATAATAACCATGAAATAAATACTAATCATTGAACAGGAAAAAACTGAGTACTCGCCATTTAAAAGTACGGGAAATTAAATTTGAAAAAAAAATCAAACAAATATAGCTAAAATAATTAGTACCGCATCCCTACATGACTGATATAATTAATACTTTCAGCTTCTCTGTTTAATACTCCAAGTCGGAATCAATCAACCATTGCGCGTTTCTTCGATTGTGTTATAGTTGATATCTATTAAATATCGCCGCGAAGCTTTAGCGCTGGGGTGGGAGGATTTCCTTGAAACAACACTCGTTCTATTTGTAGACAAAATAACGATATCTTGTATCTTAGCAAAAACTATTATCTTTAGTCCACCCCCACCCTCCCCCAAAAAATCCAGTATCCTGGGTTGTACAAAATTGTAGCCCTACCCTACTCTTGTCAAAAAAGTGAAAGTCGGACAATTAATCATTTGTGACTTATGAGATGACATTATAGGAATAGAAACCGTGAGCCAAATTTCGCAACTAAGAATGTATGTGCCAATTGAATATCGTACTGTTTGTGGTGGGGCTAATTGCGTATTTCCGTTCCTTGTTGATCGTATTGCAGTTGTTCAGAGAGTAGATAATTGTGTGGCCAGTAACAAACACTTTCATTGTGACATGATCCTGGTGATCAACCTGCCTTGGATCAGTGTTTTATTTTTTTTAAGAACACTTGTGTTTATAATGTTCGTGCCTTCAAGTAAGTCGTTTGAATAAGTATCTAAACTTCTTAACACCCATGATGAAGTGCATCTTTTCACTGGCATAAAGCTGAGTAAAAGCGTATGTTCCTGGATAAAGGTCACGTGTGAGGTACGAAAAGTATTTTACGTATTGGTGTTATGCCGGGAAGCCTTTATCCGTACTATTAACTTCTTAAGGATTGTGCGAATATGTCTTCTGGGAATAGTTTACAAATACTCTTTTGAAACCTCCCAAAATAACGACCTTTAACATTACACACACACACACACACACACACACACACACACACACACACACACACACACACGCGCGCGCGCGCGCGAACCATGCAATGATGTTGCTATAACCAGTCACTGCTTTGATAACAATGTGATAGTACGACTGATTGGTAAGTACCAATGAAGACAAAAAGTAACTGTAATCAAAGAACATTGTAAGGCAGCATATCCCTTTATACGTGCACTTTTCTGCTGCCTAATATTACAGAGATAAGGTGTAAATAGTTAATGGTTAATGATTATATATACGATACTCCGTGCTATTGAAGAAAAGACATAGAAGAGACAGATGTGTTAATGTAGCCCCTTACAACGTAGAACATTAAAATACAGTTATACTAATAATTTAAATAAAAGCAGGCAGGATTCTCGACGTATTGGAATAAGAAAAAGTATATTGTCTTTGATCTGGACATTAAACAAGATTTTGCACCGATAACTTTAACACGCTGGAAACGGAAGAACGTCAAACATAATTAAAAATCTTACGAGACCTGATTTATGCCAACAGCGCTTTACCAGAAGAATTGTGCAACGGGTCCATCCTGGATAAATACGATGCTCCAGGGGTTCGGTCTTAGATCAGACTTCGAATCTCTTACATATAAACACCATCATATGTATTTTTATGTGTCACGCCTGCCAAACAAGAAGTCGCGGGTTAGAAACTCCCGGTGGCATCCATCTTTTAATTTACTTTTTTTAAATTGTATGTTCATACTTTCTTTTCAACTCGCAACTTTCAATTTTTATTTTTCAAAACCATTTCTTTCTTTTGATATTGAAACTTTCATTTATCACTCCTTTGGGAAATAGCTAGCATAAACGAGATCATCCCATAAAAATGATCTCCAAGCTTAAATAAACTCATATAAACAAACATACAAGACATCCTACATTGAACGTATTTCACGTTCAGCTGTATGTTTTGTAATTAGATGTTAAATAAGTGTCGGTTAACAGGTTGGAAGAACTATCAGGAATGTCTACAATGATTCAGATCCACAGGAAACAAAATCGGAGAATTATTGCCCACAAATCTCCGTGTCGAGAGTACCGAAGAAAAGTTTGTATCACTATAAGAAAATCTAACGAATTTAAAAATCTGACAGCTTTGTTAATTGAACACACATTACAAGAGAAACAGTACAGTGGTAAAATAAAAAGTGTTAAAAGATGCCGGAAAGGACAGAGTTGTAAACTTCTGTCAATTCCTATTTTTTTTGGTTTACGTCGATACACATGAATTGTATAAAGATATTTGAACAATACAACACAACATAAATTAAACAAATAGCGAATAAAAGAATAGAAATACGCTGGCAACACGGAATGGGAGCATATTTTCTATTAACAAGTGAATCAAGCATTGCACTCTTGTAAAAACAGACCTTGAAACATCAAGTTTAAAACTATGACGGATAAAAACTTGAGACTTATTTATGTACAAGACGAAATTAAAGCTTATCTGCTGCATAGACACAGTCTTACAGAACTAAATAAATTGCCCGATTCAAAAAGTCTGCACAAGGCAGAAATTTAACACGCTTAATGTAAAAAGAATTTACAAAAACAAAGAAATCGCTTTCAAATACATAGAACATAAAACAGAGATAAACAAAATTAGTGAGATAAATGATGGTTGTGTTAACATGCTTAGACAGACATGGAAATAGACGGGGCCTTTAAAGCGTACTCTGTAGTTAATCTTTTTTGTTTGAACCCTAACAACACAGTAACAGTATAAAATCAGCATAAAACCAACAACACCACCTCAGTATAACATCCGTATTAAAGCAGTAACATAGCAACAGTATAAAATAAGTACATGTACATACAATAAGTATGTATACATACATACATACATACATACATACATACATACATGCATGCATGCATGCATGCATGCATGCATGCATGCATGCATGCATGCATGCATGCATGCATACATACATACATACATACATACATACATACATACATACATACATACATACATACATACATACATACATACATACATACATACATACATACATACATACATACATACATACATACATACATACATACATACGTTTGTGCATGAAACTGAATTTGTTGTTCTGATAAAATGAGGATCCATTGTACGCACTATTGCCTTTAGAAGAGTTAACCTAACTATAGCGGGACCAGGCAACACCTTTCGATTATATGAACACAGATATGACGTATAAAAGAAATATATAACTCTCTTACCAGGAGATCAGACTGTAAGTAGATAGCTGAAAATAAACAATGATCATGTGATTAGGACTTGAAACGACTCAGTATATACCAACAGTAAAGATACTTATCGATAACTACAACAAAAGATAAGGAAACTTAAAAAATGAAATCGATGAGAGAGAACCACAAAAACTGTTGTTTTTTTTCAATGTCAATATTTTACGACAATGTGCGACTACAGAAACTGTTAACTTCTCATTTAATTATTTTATGACAATGTGTGACCACACAAACGGTTATTTTCCATTTTGAATTATGATATGACCATTCAGGGCCACATACCTGTTTATTTTGCTTGAACTTACAATTATATCCATACACTTCTACAGTAATGAATGTTTGGTTCTAGAATGACGTCATACATAAATTGAATATAAGTCAATTGAGGTAGAACAGTCGCTAATTGTGGACAATTTGGCTCTTCATTAGCTATAAATGTGTGTTTGTGTGTGTATTTGTGTGTGTGTGTGTGTATGTGTCACGTGTCTGTTTGCCTCTATTGCATTTTGTCTTGATATATCTTCACTTGATTAAGTTCTCAATACATATCATGATATACATGCTTTGTATAAATCCAGTTGCCTACTAAAAGTAACGTCATTGTTGCGTGCAGACATTGTCTATTGCATGCCTTTTTGTGATCATTGTTAACAACTACCATTTAAATTATAGCCAGAAATGCCAAAAGACTGTCAAAGCTGTTTCTTCTCTCCCAGAGACTGTAACAACACGCGTAAACACAATGAAAGTAAACATCCGGAAGAGCCGGAAAATTTCCTTGCAAAAATGCCAAAAAGATAAACTGCACTTTTGGTAGATGGAAACAAAATAGCAAACAAATCAGCGGAGGAAAACGTAAAGCAGAACATTAGTGAACTCGGTTTAGAAAGTATCATACAATAGAGGATTGCTAATGGAAATGGCACCCTATCCGAAAATTAAGTATAGATACTTCTGTCAAAGAAATTAAACAGAATGTAAAAAGAAACAACCCCAAAACTGACCTTGCTTTCCAACAGGAACTCTAGACAGAAGAATACAAGATATATGAAGACCTTTATGAACTAAATTGATTATAAAGGCAAAGGAAGACATAGAACATGATGATTGGGTTTCCTAAGTTTCCCTTTACATTGTTGTTTAATATTTGTTTTTTTTAACTTTAATTTCTTACTTTTCATTTTCAGCTTTTCATTTTCAAATATTTGGTTTGGACAATTAATTTTCACATTTTTTCAATATTTTACATTCAAATGTTATTTTTCATATCTACTTCTAATTCATTTTTCAGATTCCTTTCTTAATTTTAATTTTTAATTTTCACTTTATATTTTTTTTTCTAATTTTCCTTTCGTGTTCATATTTTGTATTTTAAAGTTTCATTCTTGACTTTGAATTTTAAAGTTTCTTTTTTCTATTTTCTTATTTTTTATCTTTAATTTTCAATTTTTGGATTGTGATATTTCTTTGGACATTTATTGTTGTGGCAAAGCATGTTTCCCTCTTTGATTCTAAGTTTCATTTTTTTCAAATATTTTCCTTCAAACTTCACTTTTCAATTTTAATTTTCAGGTTTGGGGTGGTGAGGTTGCTTTTAAAAAAGTGTCAAACCAAAGACTGAGAGAAGTAGAAAGGAAGTATTGAATCGCACATGGAGAAATTACACTTGTATAGAAAATGATATGTTTATCTGTAAAATGCGACTACTTGCTTACACTTTACCCACAAAAATACTTATGGTTTAAATATTACATTTTTGTAGAAGACGTAAAACATATAGAACTCTTTCAAGACCTGCTTAGGTCTGTTAGAAAAGAGATACTATTCATATGATCGTCAAGCGAAAACTAAATCCGGCCATTATAATTAACTCCTTATGTGTGTATATGAGTATTTTTGCGAATATATTATAGAGTTATATTAGTACATATAGTTTGTGTGTGTGTGAGCAATGCAATATTTTGAAACAATGAAGAGTACTCCAAGGTGTAGAAAAAATATAAGTACATGAGAACTGGTTTACATTCGTAAAGGAAACCTATAAATTGGATGATAAGAACATAGAACTATTAAAATGAACATTTTACTTGCTTTAGTTACAGCAAGTGACTTAGAAAGAAGACTAGTGCCATATAGACAGCATAATCTTTCGATGAACACGTAATGTGGGCAAACGTTGTGTCCACAAAGTAACTGTTCGTTGGAAAGGATATCCATCTAGTTTCGATTATTGAATTTCCCTTTTATATGTTATTGACTATAAGTATAAGTATAAGTATAAGTTCCAAAAATACCTTTAAACTAAGAACATAAACATTCAGAGTACATCTGTGAGTAACCACAAAAACAGTGCCAATCGAGACCATCTTGGTGTGGTGTGAACGTGTCCCTAAAAAGTCGTCTCTTGCTGCCCTATCTTTATTTACTTCATTCAAAACAGTAATTTATTTCCAATCAAAGTGGCAAACCTCTTCTGGGGAATTTTGGAAATCTTCCTCCTCTGACAAAGAGTGACATCATCGAAGATCAGAACCATTGAAAAATACATTTATTAACACTACTAGTGGTGTTTCCGTGAATGTGTTTCCCAACAACTCAAGGTGTTTTTTTCATGGCCAAAATTACATCAGTAGAAAGTGTAATGAGAAGAAACTTTGATAAAAATCATTTATCCCACTCTGTTCAAAAATGTAGACGAAAGTGAAACCGCTCCTCGTCGAATATTCGACGAAGTTATAGAACACTTTTCGACAACGATTATCTTCATTTGCGAATACAAAACACAATCATCGGTTAATCCCCAATTAAATATATCTTCCATGAGAATTCTTGTCGATATAATGTAAGCAATTTTCAACGATCAGTTTGATGAAGCTCTGAAACCCCATCCCTTTCAAGAAAACCGAGATAAACATGCTAAAGTGTGTACTTGAATACACACCTTTTGTAGTCGTGTTAAAAATGTATTTTTCCAATGACGTAGGGAACAGAGTCGCTTCGTTGAAGTAAGTCATTCCTTTTAAAATGGATTCTGTCAAAGCTGCTTATGATGAATGAGGAAACAAATATCACATTCACCGAGAATTGCGCATCCCCATTATTTCTGTCCGTAGATCGTACTTTAACAATGTCAATATTTGTACAACGTTAAGTATATTTAATTTGGGGGTTTTTTTGGTTTGAGATTTTTACAATCGCATTACATACTATTGTAAAAACATTGTTCACTGGATTTGACATTAGCCACAATTGAATTTTTAATTTTATTGAACAACTGATAATATAAACAGAAACGTTGCGTCAGGTTCCTGACCTTGTTTCGAAATCAGTGACGGTTTTGGTAAACATTTTCATTAATTTTTCCTCTATATCAGAGTAAGAATCATTAAGTAAAGTCAATGTCATACCTGGATTACGTGACGATTAGCATGTATTAATTGTTGCAAACTTCTATTTTATCCAGAAGAATGAACTTTTGACCCTCATTCCAGAATCTGTTTTGCGGCTTAGGTAGGCGTATAACTGTTATTTTGATAAAAGTTTGTTAGTTGGATTCCAAACAATTGACACGTTAAGTTTTATTATGTTGTGACCAGTCTGGGTTGAATTTTTATTTTCTTCAGATTGTGGAATTTAAGAGATTCTTTTCCCTGTAAATACAAAAGTGCTCTAACAAAATTCTTGGATAAGACATTTATTGGAAGTTAAGCTGAAATCGAAACTTAGAAAAAATATTTTCTGTGATTCAACAAAGGACTGTTGACACAGCAGCAATTCGCTGACCATAACATACGTCATCGACATCCATTTTGGAGTCATCCTGTCTCGAACTCAGTTTTATTCAGGACTTTTATTACTAGGACTACTATTTTTATTTTATTTTTTGGATTATTTTTGGATTCGCAAAACTGTAAGTTCGTTTTTCACTTTTCACTTCGTATTCTAGAGAAATAAATTATTTCTTAATTTTACAAAACTTGTTGTCTTCTTTTCAGTTACTTATTAAAAGGAATAAATTCGTAACAGAAATTTGGGGCCTCGTCTGGGATATGAATTTTGCTAAAATATTTCGCAAAACTTTTTTAAAAATTTAAATTTCATTCATTTGTGAACTTTTGAAATGCCAAATATTGTTTCACATTTTAGAAATCTTTTGTGAAATCAAACAAGCTTTTTTACAATGTCGTCAAAAGAGGAGATCTTAATTTCAAATCCTATCCAGGAACAGTTAGACCTTTTGAAATAAGATAAATTACTTCAGCTTGCCAGAAAATATGATCGTTCTTAGACAAAAGCTTCTTTAACAAAGCAAGAAATAAGACTATTTGGGTCCAATATTTGGTAGAAAATAATGTTTTGGACAAAAGTGCTTTGGTCTTGATCAGACTCTGACATAAAAGTAAAGGAATTAAAATTGAAATACATGAGGCAATTATAGGTAAGAAAGCTTGAACTTCAGAAAGAGGAAAGACAAATGAAAAATGCAATTAGATACGGAGTGAAAAAAACAAATGCAGTTACAGAAAGAATTACAAATCCTATTGAAGAAAGATGAGAGAGAGAGAGAGATAGATAGAGAGAGAGAGAGAGAGAGAGAGAGAGAGAGAGAGAGAGAGAGAGAGAGAGAGAGAGAGAGAGAGAGAGAGAGAGAAACAATTGCAGTTACATAAAGAAGAGGGGCAAATGCAAATGCAACTAGAATTACAGTGAGAAAGAAAAGAACAAAAAAATGGAATATCAATTTAGATTAAGAGAATTAGAGCTGGTAAGAAAAAAGGACATCCCCATTTTACTTACAAATTCAAGTGTTGATGTTACTAAGAACATGAAATTAGTGCCCCTTTGAAGAGAAAAAGGAATAGACAAATATTTTTCTCATTTTGAAAAATTGCTGAAAATTTGAAATGGCAAAGGGAGTATTAGATTCTAATATTACAATGTGTACTTACTGGTAAAGCTACTGACATGTACAATTCACTGTCACTACAGCAAAGTCATGACTACGATCTCTTAAGGAATGCATCTTAAAGGGTTACGAGTTAGTCCCTGAGGCTCATCGGCAAACGTTTATGTCGAATTTGCAATCGAAATAGAGCAGTTATTCGATATGGGGTGCTTAGCCAACAAAGTTGATCAAGATTATGAAAATCTCAGACAACTTGTATTACTTGTAGAGTTCAAGAACCTTAAAAAATTCTGCTCGTGCTGCTGACGAATATTCCTTTACTCATAAAATTTCTTCTGGTAACATGGCATTTCTAAATTTCAGTATGGCACAAGTTTTGAAATTCTGATAAGCTTCATCAGAAATTCCTATCTCTTCATTTGTGAACCTATTGCAAGAAGAAAGGACAAGTTATTTCTCATTACAGAAATTGGATTCATCCTGACTCGAACTCAGTTTCATTGAGGACTTTTTATTCCTAGGACTTCTATTTTTAATTCTTGTATTATTTTGGATTTATTTCGTAAAACCGTAAATTCTTTTTTCTTCATGTTTTACTTTGCATTTATAGGAAATAATTTATTTGTTAAATTGTACAAAGCTTGTTGTCTTCACTATTTTCTGTTGTTTATTGTAAGATCATAGACTCGTAACAATAAAAAAATCTTGGACAAAATATTCTACTCTCCAAGGGAAAATCCATGGTAAATATATATCTTTGTAAATGATCCGCAAGTTAATATATTTTTGAAAATGATCCGCAAGTTACTTGTAACACATATTATGTGCACCAAGGATTCGCACGATAACGAGGGAATTGTCAAAGCGATCTGTTAGAGTTGCTCGACAACGAGGACATAGTTAAAGCGGTCAAAATGATCTGTTAGAGTTGCTCGAAAACGAGGACATAAAGCGGTCAAAGTGATCTGTTAGAATTTCTCGACAACGAGGACATAGTTAATGCGATCTGTTAGAGTTGCTCGACAACGAGGACATAGTTAAAGCGGTCAAAGTGATCTGTTAGAGTTGCTCGACAACGAGGACATAGTTAATGCGATCTGTTAGAGTTGCTCGACAACGAGGATATAGTTAAAGCGGTCAAAGTGATCTGTTAGAGTTGCTCGACAACGAGGACATAGTTAAAGCGAAATGTTAAAATCAGTTTTCTTTACTCCGATCTTAAAACCTATGACGACTCGAGGATTGTATGCTTTAAAAGATGCAGATTTGACTCAATGAAATAAATATTTTGCATAACGTAATTTTCAAAAGAGTCCTAAAGAAGTTTTCCTGAAAGCAGGAAATAATTTGTCGCGTCAAACTTGAAAATACCTTTGGTGTCGTCAAGTCACATCGATAAATTCACTTCAGACTTTTGGAAAAATCTTATCTTCCTCCACACGCAACGTCAAAGAAAAAGTTGAAAGAGACTTAAAAAACGTTTCAGATTCCAAAGACACGATCAGAAAAGAAGCCGAATGTACAATGCAATATGTTGCTTATATAGAAACAACACCATAAACCATAAACAATATCAGGAGCTGAAAATCAATCAATCTATCAATGGAAGGACAGGGAAATGGATGCCAGCTAACTTCACGTTTGCTTTCCTGTATCTATTAATCATTAGTAATGGGATCGACTGTAGGAGACATGCTAAATGGTGCATCTCAACCTGGGAAGTACTGACACAAATGGAGAATGGTAACTAAAAAGCAAAACAAACTCCATTTTTTATGGCCACCGAGATCTGTTCGAAAAGAAAAATACTACTAAACATCTTTGTCATTTTCTACACTATATGTATGTATTTTCATGTCTTTTTCAATTTGCGTGTTTACAATCCAACTAAAATTCATATCTTAATTTTGTGGGTATTGTATTATATAACAATTATTACCATTGACTTTATTGTTTATGTTAGCGTGTGATTTTTATTCCATTGGTTTTTATACATCTTTGTGCGATAGTATATTTGTGTTTGTAAGTACAAGTATATAGGTATTGGTCACTACATAAGGCGTGTTGGATAGAGTTGTTCTGAACATTGGATAGTACTCATGATCAAAAGTGATTGTCGGATTGTATATGAAATACTGGGTGCTGGATGGGACTCAAACAGGTGCTGTATAGTACTCAGTCAAATGTGGACATTAAATAAAAAGAGGTGAATATAAGTCATAAAGCGCGTTGACTAGTATATTGAGAAGGAGTGTTGGAAGTATATAAAAATTGTGTTGGACAGTTATGAAAATGAGGGTACTTGATATTAATAAAAGTAGCTGTTTGACAGAAGGGCCCGTGCGGAACAATGTCAAAAGGCAAATAGTAGATATTCGATTGAAACATTCAATATTACATCTCCCATATGATGTCAAACGCGTTTTTAAAACTGTAGACATTTTAACCTTTACTGTTCTTAATGGGACCTTTACGGAAGCAATTCGTTACCACAGCGTTCACATTAGATTCCCCATGAATATATATTTATCAAATATCATTCAGATGCGTGTTATACAATCCCACAAAGTTAATCTAAGTGATGTTAATTCCCATTCCCATACAGGGCCATAACGTCCAACATTTCTACTTTGTAATTAATTGTCCGTTTAACATTTCCTAAGACTTTCATTGAGTTTTTCTCTCTATATCTCTTGATATTATCCTTTTATTTCTCGCAGTTAAGCTCTCTTTTTATGACTTTTTTGCCCTTTTCCTTCAATTTTATTGTTAACTTGAACTGTTATGTTTTGATGCTGATTTGTACCCAATTTGTTATCAACTTATTAAACATTACGTTTTTATTGTGTTATATTTTATCTATGTCTATTGCAGATGTTTCCAGCTAATGCACTTCTATCACAACATTGTTGTCGGTGTTAGTGTGCATATGTGTTCTAAAATACCATATGGCCATCTGTGTGTATGAATCTGCAAACCACAACTTTGAGAACGTTCTATTTGTATTTCACTTGAAAGTAATATGATCCAGCGATTATTTAGGTAATAATAATAATAATAATAATAATAATAATAATAATAATAATAATAATAATAATAATAATAATAATAATAATAATAATAAATCCTACATTTGAAGAGGATAACATATTTAATACTAAACGAAAATCTCGTATGTGATCCACATACACATTTATACATTATGCAATCATACATACATGGGTGAAAAACTCGTCATCTTTAAAACTCAGATTAAAATAGCATGGCAAATAGTTGATGTTGATCTTATCAATTTTAAATTAAAATAATGATGAACAAAACAGTTGTATACAAAGTAATCTGAATAGAAGTCCCGGTATCATAAGCTGTGAGGCAAAATAGTTGTATACAATACAATCGAAATACATCTCTTTGTCTCATTATCTGTGAGTCAAAAGGTAAGAATGAAAGAATGCTTACAATTATTGTAAGAATATAATTTTTTTCATTTGATTAGTTTTAACATATTACATAATGTTGGACCCAATACAGTCAGAAGTTTATAGAAATAGGAAGAGCGGTATTATGAAAGAAACATATACTGACTTGAAAAGGAACAAATATTTAACCTATTGTATTAGCGGGAAGGTGAGATATGACGGTTGCATCGGCTAACCCTCACGAAATGATAATCAATTTAGTCAAGAAAAAAATCAGAAGGTTGGGTGAACTTATCAATTTTTAGTATTATTCAAGTAGTTCATACTTGCAATTTTGTATTCTTATCAATACCCCATATCACTTCTATAAACTGTGTAACCAAAATTTGCTATTTATAAAATGTAGTAATCGTAATATATTTTTAGAAATGTAATTAGAACGAATTTTCGTAATAATTGATATATGATTATAAAGCAATCATTTATTAATCATGTATATTGATGAACCCATACAGTGACCATCCAACAAGTACTCATTGTTCTTTCGCGTAGTCGACAACATATTAGTAGGGTTAGTTTTACTAGTTCGTCTGCGACATAACCTGACCCAAGTACATGGTCCTTTGCGGATTTTGCGCGAACCATAGTGCATGTATATCCCAGAGGAGGATGCAAATTTTACCTTCAAATATGTTGTCGGATTGCGCGAAAAGCTAAGGAAATTGTGTCGGATGGCTTAGGACGATCTCGCGATATCGGGTTGGTAATTATTCTAAAGTTTTACAACTACTGAACGTGAAATAGGAAATTTGGAGAAAGTTATCGAGAGTTTATGCTTCTCCCTGGTAGTAGGAAGAAGCCATTAGTCCAGTGAAAAGGGCTTTATGAGATCATAGCAGTCTGAGGCGAGATGGATTACAAAGGAGACATGGATAATTTCATACTTATATGTTAAAAACGATTCCTGGAGAAGTCTGATGAAGCGACAGAAAAGCGGCACTGAACGTAGCATGTAGCATGAACGTAGAACGGTCACCCAATAAGAAACAGGTGTCGAACTCAAACTAGATCCCCAAGAGTGTGGAAAAAAGGAGTAGATAAGGTCTAAATCTGTCCGGGGTTACCTGAAGGACAGCGTCGATAAATCAGTGACAGTTTAAATAGGTACCCAAATGTGTATACAGATGTATCAGGTCATCCTGGGTTAATTAAACATGAAACATGACGTTCGTGCCAGGAGATGGGTTTTAATCCTCTGACCAGTGCATCAGTCTTAATTTAACTTAGCTGAATAAATCATTCGTGTTGAGAACTGGTGCCTTCGACAATGGATTATAATTTTGCTAAAGGAACAAAAGGATTTTAAGTTAGCTGTTCCTTATGCAAGTTATTCTTCTTTCTCAGCGCAAGATAGGCTATACTAATAACTACCAACAAACGGGAAGTTACTGGTAAGTTTCTCACATACCCACATTGGCAGAGTCCAGATTCGAACCCACGCATACATTGGTGAGATCGAAGTTATCCGTAAAAGCGAACCCATAAAACCACTTGTCCTCAGGGCACCCGCTTATGTCAGTGTGAAATTCCTTCCTCAGTAGCAAAACTACTCCGCGTTCGAAAAAGAATGCTTAGTGTGAGGAATATGAAAATTTCACGCGTACATTTCATAACTAAGATGAACGTGGAGCATAAGTGAGCTTCTACTTAAGATAAACTTGGGACCTAAGTGAGCTCATAGCTAAGATAAACTTGGGACCTAAGTGAGCTCATAGCTAAGATAAACTTGGGATCTAAGTGAGCTCATAGCTAAGATAAACTTGGGACCTAAGTGAGCTCATAGCTAAGATAAACTTGGGACCTAAGTGAGCTCATAGCAAAGATAAACTTGGGACAAAAGTCAGCTCATAGCTAAGATAAACGTGAGACAAAAGTCAGCTCATAGCTAAGATAAACTTGGGACAAAAGTCAGCTAAAACCTAAAATATACGTGGAACATAAGTCATCTCATAGCTAAGACAAACTTGGGACAAAAGTCAGCTCAAACCTAAAATATACGTGGAACATAAGTGAGCTCATACCTAAGATATAAGTGTGACAAAGGTGAGCTTATACATTACATAATCTTGGGACATTAGTGAGCTTATTTCTAATATAAACTTGGGACATAAGTGTACTCATATCAAAGATAATCTTCGGACATAAGTGTACTCATACCGAAGATCAATTTGTGACCAATGTGAGCTCATAACTAAGATAAACTTGGGACATAAGTGAGCTCATAGCTAAGATAAACTTGGGACAAAAGTCAGCTCATACCTAAAATACGTGGTACATGATTGAGCTCATAGCGAAGATATACTTGGGACATAAGTGAACTTATACCTTATATAAACTTGGGACGTAAGTGAACTTATCCCTAATCTAAACTTTAGACGTAAGTGAACTTATACCTTACATAAACTTGGGACATTAGTAGGCTTATACCTAACATAAACTTGGGACAAATGAACTCATACCTAACATAAACTTGGGACATAGGTGGGCTTATACGTAACATAAACTTGGGACATAGGTGGGCTTATACGTAAGATACACTTGGGACAAATGAACTCATACCTAACACAAACTTGGGACATAGGTTGGCTTATACGTAAGATAAACTTGGGGCATAAGTGTACTCATACCTAAGATACAATTTGGACATAAGTGAGCTGGTATCAAAGACAAACGTAACACATGGTTGACATTGTAAAGCATTACTTGAGGGTAAATGAATATGAGATCTTGCAAAAATTATCCCCAAACTCTTGCTTTGTTGGACTCTTTTGTATTTGTATCGCTATGGTATTACTTGCAAGTAAACGTATGTCATACAGACTGTTATAATAACAGTGTGCAATGATAATTCGGGAAGCAGCCTTTTTATGTGGAATGTATCCTTACCCTATCGAGGCGTCATGATCTTAGGCACGGCTTGTAATAGTATACGGCTTCCAGAAACAAATCACGAGGTTCAAAATAATTCGCGGTACTTTTTTTCTAATGAATATGGTTGTCTCTATAAAATCAAACGCATCTTTCATCTTCTGACCCTGGTCGCACTCTAGAGGATGATTCTGTGTCCTTTTGCCAGGCACACGTACTGCGTACACTTTGAGTAAAGTGAAGAAACGAAGATTTCCATTTGGGCATGACGATAAAGTGCATATCTGGGAACACCGTAAACTTAAAATTTTTTTTACACTATCAGTCATTTCCATGTGTATTTGAATATTTTTTTTTTATTTTTTTAAAACCAAAATGTCTAAGTTGAATTGGCATAATATAGTTCCCGATACACACATTTGTATTACTTACATGTGTTTCCAGAAATATGCATGATCAGCAAATCTAATTGTTGACGTCAAACGATTTATACATAAACAATTCGCTGAACGCAACAAGTTATTTGCTGCTTTAAAGATTTAGCACTCCCATCACTTGACTAATCTGGAAACTAATTTTTTTTCTGGGAATAGTATCGCACAATCGAGATTCTGTACAGATACGTTGATAGGGAAGGGATTTTAAAGTTAGTTATACTACTGTCCTCCAAAAACATTCAATTCGCTTTTCTGGAACATAAAGGGTTCCTCGTAATTGTTCCACAGAAGAACATCCATTGTGATATAGTCATACATTTTATAAATATGTTCTTGTATCAGGAAAAAATTAAAACGACCTTGCTGTCAAGATACTATTTTACAACGTCGAAGAGGAGCCCGTTATGTATCTCTTTTCTAGAATAATTCCTCCCAGCCATGGAACTGAAAAATTCCTTCTAGCCATGGAACTGAAAAGTCTTAAATGAAATATGCTCTGGAAATTTGTATAGAGAACAAACATTTCCACTATACAAAAATATTCATACAATTTTTATCTTTATTATAAGTGAACAAGTGGTTCAGGGTTTCATGTCAAACCATAGATAGATGCCATCGACAAATAATTGCAGGTGACAGCAGTAATAAATTAGATCACACTACTTAATAATCTATTCTTTAAAAATTTTACATAATCGTCTATGTAACATAAAGTCGAAAACATCTGCTTGTGTTCACTTTTAGACTATACGACTGACAGATTCCAATATAATTTTTTATGCAAAATACATGTTATTTATTGGTAGAGATTCAATGATGTATGCACGCACAAACTCCGTGGTATTCTTTCTGATATTAAATTGCTCTTCAAACGCTGTGAGAAGTGTTTGTGCTTCAGCCTGGAGTCAGCCTCCTCGTGTTAAGTTGTAGTATTAGTAATTTTGCATTTTGGCGAAAGAAAATGACAACGATAGAGATATATGTGCAGGCTGGAGGAATAAATATTTCTTTCTATCACCTTTTAAAAATAAAGAATTTCAATAAAAAGAATGAACGACAAGAATAAACTTGTGGTTGTAGTAACGTTTCGAGAGAATAAAAAGCGCTATATGGTGAGCACTTTGTTCCCGGTACAATTGCGCGTAACAAGTTTGAAGGAAATTTTTGCAAGGCAAGTAATGTTTTATTGCCATACGCTACCTGTTTTTGCGAGACCGGGTGCATTTGTATTCCTAACGTAAACATTAAACAATCTTACAGAGAAATCGTCCCAAAATATTTTTGTTCTCAGTTCTTGGCGTCTGACTTGGCAAAGAGATAAACTAAAAGTACATGTTGCGTTGAAATAAATCCAGCTACACATAAAACCTTACACTTGCTTCTTTATTTACTCGCCATTTGAGGTATATCATATGGAAACATCAACAGCAAGTAGGCACAAATTTTGACATTTTATCCACATCATGGTTTATTCTAAAGCAAAGATAATCTGTGTTTAATTTTTTCTATATGTACATGACATCCGACATGATATGAATAGGATTTTGTTTACCTATGTACTTGCTGGCCACTATAAGTACACAATTATACTATAAGTATTAATCCTTTTGAAAGGCATGTGCGCATACCTGAGCATGTGTGTGTGTGTGTGTATGTGATTTTTTTATAGCATAATCAGTATATAAAAAAACTGATAATCACATGACAGATGGGTCTTTCTTGACATAATCTGTTATCGTTGTTAAATAAAATTAGTAGTAGTAATAGCAGTAGTGGTGGTGGCAATTGTAGTCGCAGTTATGTATTTCGAGTGATGGAAGTTCTCTCTCTCTCTCTCACACACACACACACACACACACACATACACACACACACATACACACACACTCACAATTACCAAGCCAGCCCTTCTCTCTTTATCTATAAATAAATAAATAAATAAACAGGATGTATTAGGCACCCCTGTGGATTTTCTTGTTTCCTACTAACGATACATTCTATACACAAGCCTTTCCAACGTACACAAGGAGTCATATGACCTGGGTTGACCCGACTGGATATCGACTCGTCGATCCATACCTTATAAGATCGATACTCTACCAACCGAGCTACAGCAGCTCCCAGCCGTTGTTGAATGACCTTTTACTTCTGATGCTAAGAATTTAAAGACCCAAACGAAAACTCTTTCCATTGAGGAAACAGCAGGGTTACTGTGGAAACAATAGGACCGGTTCCAAAATCTACAAAGTTAAGTACGGAAGAAAATATTTCTTATTCATTCTGAAAACCACACCCACGAAAGTAAATGAATTCACAATACGGCATTGCCGGCATGATGAAGGAACCTATACAATTCATGACCATTTGCAAAAATATTTATGCCGGTTGGAACATTCTTGTTCATTATGATACAATATATAAGAATTGGTCACAATAACGAATATGTTAATCGAACTAGCTGTTGTAACAGTGCAAACTACCATCTGCAAAACTGAAGGATTGTTTCAGTCCTTCAAGTTCTCATCCCAATCGTGATAATTCGAGTGCCTTTGCTCAAAGAAACATCGTATGTTATAGATCATAACGGTTAACCTCATAAAATATGTCCAGCTTAAAGTTTTCCTGCCGGACGTCCAGTGTTTATAGTCAAATCCGGACTGAGTGGCATCCATCATCACAGAAAGATTATCAGCATGATGCCATGATACGCCATATTTCTGTCTATATGGCGGATGTCGTGTCGCGTGATAAATGGACGATAGAAATGGGCCGATACAAACTGACACAGATAGGTGTGCTACCATTTTCATATCCATGCTAATAAAACAAACCGCTCTAATTACCATCTTATATTTGCTCCGACGATGAAAGATTCCTAGAAAGGTCTGAAGAGCTGGCTAAACATTTAATTTACCGAGGCTACGACAAAGACCTGATTGCGGAGGCAATCCAAAGGGCCAAACAAACAAACCGTGATGACCTACTCAGATATGGACAGAAAGAAAAGGTTGATAGGATACCATTTATTCTGACCTATCACCCAGACAATCCCAAAGTAGGTAAAATCATCGCAAACCACTGGCCAACCGTGCAATCGTCAGACATACTAAACCTAATACTTCCGAACAAACCTGTAGTAGCTTACCGGAGACCAAAAAACCTAAAGGACATCCTAGTCAGGGCCAAGCTAACAACAATCGCTAGTCAAAACCAACCTAGTCAATCTGGACCCTGTGGCGATAAAAGATGCAAAACCTGTCAACATATGATAGAGACCAAGACATTCACTAGCACAGTGACTAAAGAAAAACTAAACATACATGGTCCATACAAAACGTGCAAAACGGAGAATGTGATTTATCTCATCACATGTAAGTTCTGTGGCCTTCAGTACGTGGGAGAAACTGAAAAGCTACACAAAAGGATAAACCTTCATAGATCTGATTGGATGACAAAAAAGCTGTACAGAAGCCCGGTCGCAGAACACTTCTCCTCCCCTGGCCACACTTTCAGTGATATAATACTTATCGCTATTGCTAACAACCACAGCTGGAGATCCGAAACCAGGAAGGAAAAGGAATCATACTGGATACGCCGCCTTAGAACATTGAAACCAAGCGGTCTAAACCAAGAAGACTAGAAAATGAAAACTATGCACTAGTAGAATTTAACATTTTCTAAATCTTCTTATTATCCTTCAATTTTTACTATAAGAATAACCGGTATAGAATCAAATATCCGGGATATAACCTGCGTTACATATGTACACAAAGTAAAAATAGATGTCGCTTTGGCTTGTAGACTTTTAGGGAATTATACAACGTTATCAGTTTCCGCAACTAGTCTATACAAGGTGGTTGTATTTATAGTTTTAGCACATGTGAAGACAGAAATGTAGAGGTTTACAAACACAACGTTTTTGTGTTTATTTGTTTGTCGTAACTATGTTTTGTATTTTCCTTTGAAAAAGACTCATTAAGAGTCGAAAGCGCTTAGGCTAGTTAGTTACTAGATTCGCACTGTTCGTCGTCAGTTTATTGCATATATATATATATATATATATATATATATATATATATATATATATATATATATATATATATATATATATGACGACGAACAGTGCGAATCTAGTAACTAACTAGCCTGAGCTCTTTAGACTCTTAATGAGTATTTTTCAAAGGAAAATACAAAATATTACAAAATATATACAAAACAATCAAATAAACACAAAAACTTTGTGTTTGTAAAACTCTACATGACTGTCTTCACACGAGTTAAACCTTTAGGACACACGGTACTAATTATATGGAAGAACTGTGAACCAGTCTAGAAATGATAATAAAATTAACAGAGTATATACGGGTTTGGTTGTCTATAATTGGCTAATAATGATAATTAAAATTTTAGTAAAAATATGTTTTGAAAGCTTAAAAACCTATGTGTAATTTAAAAATATAGACAAAATTCTATTGATGCAGTTTTAGTTATTTTACAGATTTGACTTAAGATTACTCAATAATGAAAGCAGCACTTGATTCGTTTGGAGCAGAATCAATAACATGTGTTTCATGCACATATAGGTCAAAAATGCCGCGGCTCATATGGTGTTCTCCACACAGAAGCTTGCACCAAGGATAGTTGTGCATGGAGAAATATATGTCTGATCATCAGTACCCAGAAATTTTAAGTTATTGAATTTTAAATATGATGGTGTTTCCATATGTTTACTATGGGAGTTGAATTAGTACCGTGACTCCTATAGATACATTCTCTCAACCGGTCTGTACAGAGAGACATCTATTACTTTGTGTGCATTTATGTAACGCCGATTATATCCCGGATATTTGATTATATACTGGATATTTCATTCTTATAAAAATGCTTAAAGAATACTAAGAAGATTTAGAAAAATTTTGAAAAGAAACTGTCGGCTATAAAGTCTAATTCTTCTAGTGCATAGTTTTCTTTTTCTAGTCTTCTTAGTTTAGACCGCTTGGTTTCAATGTTCTAAGGCGGCGTATCCAGTAAGATTCCTTTTCCTTCCTGGTTTCGGAACTCCAGTTGTGGTTGTAACACTTATAACACTTATCGTAATTGCTAACATACATACATACATGCATGCATGCATGCATGCATGCATGCACGCACGCACGCACGCACACACACACACACACACACACATACATACATACATACATACATACATACATACATACATACATACATACATACATACATACATACATAAAGCGCTGTCCGTTACGGATCACTGCCATCTCACTTCTGTCTGCATGTGTTCGAGTCTAGGATTCGGCGAATGTGGATATGTGACAAAGCTGGCCAGTAGCTTCTCATGCATCAGTGGTTCTTTTCCGGGATTTCCCGTTTTTTTTCCTCCACCATTAATACTGGCTGCCATGAATAACCTATCGTGTGCTGAAAAATGGCGTTAAGCCCAACAACAACAACAACAACATACATGCATGCATGCATGCATGCATGCATGCATACATACATACATACATACATACATACATACATACATACATACATACATACATACATACATACATACATACATACATACATACTAGACCAACAAGTAGGTCTCTGCAGCACACATACTCTTCAGATATTGTTCAAATATGCACATTGCACTACTATAACCAGGTGTCAATTTCAGTTTTAAAAAATGCAGCCTCCGTTACGCTTGGTCTAACCATTATTGCAACGATAGCATCACTTTTCATACAGGAACTCAAAATAAATACAGTGTATGTGTGTTTATCCTTGACAAAATATGGCTTTGCCATCATAACTCCCATGGGGCCACGATATCACAACTATTATAGGGCAATGACATCATAACTATTATAGGGTCACACGATCATAACTACTTTTGGGCGACGCCGTCATAACTACTATAGGGCGACGCCATCATAACTATAGGCTAACTCTACATCCCCGTTTGTATGTACCCCCTCTCCAGACCAACAAGTGGGTTTCTGCTTTTTTTCTTCTGACTGCATCCTCTTGCACCTTTCATGCTTAATGGACTTCCCATACTAACACGGCGCCATATTCCTTACTCTATGTGCTAGTTTATTTCCGTCAGACAACATAATGACGTGGTTCATCCTATTCGGTTACTGCCGGATAATTCCGTAAATTACCATAACGCTGAGTTTGGAATTATATCCCTTTGTACACATGAACATATTAATCAAAAAATTTGTTAAATCCACGTGAAAGGCAAATTTGTTGTTGTCATTCTTTTCCTTTGCTTGATTCGACATTGTAAATATCGGAAGCAGACGACATATGTATGTACTTCTATAACCGAGCATACACCACTTTGCTGAAAATGGACTTGCCCAGGAACTGGAAATCGGTCTCAAGCATGTCCCTCTATTATATTGAAAACTTTCGTTAAGCATGAAACGCGCAGACGATGACGGAGTTAGGATTATTCTACTCAGTCAAGTTAGAAAATAGAAATCAATGCAATTTTATCATATTAAAGATTTCCATTATTGAAATCAGTAAGGGACACAAACAAACGGGTTGATAAACTCGGACTAATAGTATAGGGCCATGTCATCAAACAAGTCAAACAATTATTATATATTTTCATTATCCGTTCAGGCCTTTATTTACGTTCCTATGACAGATTTAGTTTTTCATTCCATTGTCTTAACAGAAATGTCCATATACTTTTTATTGCTAAGTATCCACTGATAGCAAAGGAATCTTTTGATCCGCCAGGTTCACTGATAGGCAAGAAAAGTTTTGCATAATATCACTTGAATCAACCAGGTTCATACTTAAATATTTCGTGACAATTAGAAGTAACACGCGAACGTTCCAAACATTTTGTTTAGACATTATCCTAATATACACAAATACCAACTATTGTAAATACATTATCAATCGTTATCTCAAAACAGATATAAAAAACAACCTAATATTAATCGTTTTCAGTATTTTCTCACGGACACTGCCTTACAATCTCTAACTTAGATCGGTAACCAATCACTGCGTCATTTTCGAGTTTCTATCCGATAGTACGTACCTACCATATTATTACGCAAACATTGATCTTTTCTCTGCCAGGCATTTATCCGCTGTCAGCACCGTAATTATCTGCAAAGAATGTAGTTTTATTTACAAAATTCCAAATTCCATAACAGCTTACCATTACCACCGAACATGGACTTGTTTTACCCTGTAACTGTCGATCTTCCCACACAATCGTAACTGTTCCATAATTGGTCTTTTTGGATTAGTAGAATTGTCACACGATTTCGTTTCCTACTCGATTGAACTCGCTTAGCAACCACATGAACATGCGGAAAGACAATTCAATTTTTCATGGTTTGATTCCTAAAGCAGAACTTCTGTGTCCGTTGCTATTGTCTGTTTTTAGCTTAATATATGGTATATTTATAAGATAAAGTTAATTTTCACTGTGTTGCCATATAGACAAAACAATCCAATTTATCAGGTGAGAAAAGAAATTCATTTCCTGCAGACGTACGCAATGGTCCTATAGCATAATGGTAGATTTTGTTTAAACCTGAAATTGGGAGTCGTCCATTGATAAAATCCGTTGTATTTGTAGACATGAATGTGATATTTAACTATCGTATGATAACAAAGTTGCATTGTCTGGGATCAAAGTATGCATTTTGTACAAAGCATTTTGAGACCTAATAAAAGGGTTATTTGCAGCATTGATAGGACGAAACTAGGCATTTATGATTAATAGATGTTTCACCCATAGCAGAAGTAAGCCTTCATATTGTTGTTTTGTACAAATTAGATGGATTATGGATATCACATGCATGAAAAAACGATATATATATCTATATATATTGACAGACAGACAGGCATTCGTCGTGAGGATAAGGCTCAGTATTTCGTTTCCTCTATCATTCCAATAGAGACTAAATGAGTAATATTTGCGAGAGTAAAGGAACTGACTAAGAAGTACATCCTACTTTCATATAATTTCAAACCAAAATGATAATTAAAACATATGATGTACACATTCAAACGAAATGTCAATATAAAATTTAAACAGAAATGTCAGTATAACATTTAAACATAACCGTCAGTATAACATTTAAACAGAAACGTCAATATAACAATCAAAGATTCATTTCATTGAATGTTATAGAAATATATAATGTATATAAATTTGTCAACGATGTTGCACCATATTTGGCAGTCAGACAAAATCTTAAAGCAAAATTAACTTATTTTGTGGATAGGTTGCACAGTGCAATTAACATCGTCTACATAGATTTCGACAAGATTGCTACTGTTTCAGGTAACGTCTTTACAACATTGAACACAACTGAACTGAAAGCTAACATGTAGAAGGAATTACAACATAGTACAGTACGATCTTTCTACAACAAATACTGTTGCAATACAGTACAGTATGATCTTTCTACAACAAATACTGTTGCAATATAGTACTGTACGATCTTTCTACAACAAATACAGTTACAACATATTAATATACGATCTTTCTACAACAAATGCTGTTACAACATGGAACGGTAGGTCTTTCTGCAACAAATAATGTTACAACAGAGTACGGTAGGTCTTTCTAAAACAAATACTGTTACAACATAGTACGTTACGATCTTTCTACAACAAATACAGTTACAACATAGTACGGTACAGTCTTTCTACAACACAGTTACAACATAGTACGGTACGGTCTTTCTAAAACAAATACTGCTACAACATAGTACGATAAAGTCTTTCTACAACAAATGCTGTTACAACATAGTACGGTAGGTCTTTCTATAACAAAAACTGTTACAACATAGTACGGTATGATCTTTCCACAACAAAACCTTTTACAAAATAGTAGGGTACGGTCTTTCTACAATAAATGCTGTTACAACATAGCACAATACGGTCGTTCTACAAGAAACACAGTATTGTACATACTGTGACAAAGAATTCAGAAATTAAAGTTGTTTTTTTAATACACGAGGTTGTATGAAATTTACCTAAGGCATGATATTCTCTGCAAACATAAATTACATAATTAAATGGTCAATTGTAATATCTAACATAGCAACATATAGGAGCAATTTAAGAGGTCAAGATGCATTCAAGTTTTAGTCGTTGAGGAATACAATAGTTATTGAGAGGTTCAACAGTTTATCTTCATTGTCACGTTTTGGACCTTTTATTTGTTTTCTTTTTTATGTCTATCCTTTATTTTGTACGTGCATTTTGAACTGCATTTGGCATTAGCGATGACTCCACTTTGTAACTCACATAGCCAATATCAATAGGAAAGACAACATTAGATTTTGACTCTGTTCCAAATAATAATGTCCCCTTTCAGTTTCGTTGTTGTGCCTTTAAGTCTCCTTTTAGAGAATCTATGCAGTTCTTGTCAGAGTCATCCTCTGTGTGTTAGAGACCATCCTCTGTTTACCATCCTCTGTTTGTTAGAGACCATCCTCTGTTTGTTAGAGACCATCCTCTATTGTTCTTTTTGTTTTCGCTCTGTTGCAAAATAAAAAAGTTGAAACTTTCTTGTGTGTCCTGGCCGAACGTACAACTGCAATCTTCCCGGGGGTAATTCATTGCCAGTAGCTTGTATACCTGTTCTGTTGTTATTTGTCTATCAAAAGTAGACAAACTTTTTTGAACAATATCTCTCAATTCAAACTGTTGTATATTCTTTTCTATCTGTTTGCATGTGTTGTCTATCTACCAGCTGCTCGGAGTTTCTTAAATTCATCTCGTTTACGCATTTTTTTCTTACAGGTTGTATCAATATCCTTATGTTCATTGTTAAATGTAAACAGTTTCATGCAAAAACGGTCACTGACTTGTCAGTAAATTTTACAAATTGTCATGCATAGTTAAGAAAATTCTCTAAAGGTCACAGACGGAATAAAACTAACTGCCAAAAATTTTAATTTTAACTAAATGTCGCTAACTGAATTTCACGTGACGCCAGTAACTGAGTGTCACAGAATGTCATAGTCATCATTTTCTAAGACAAGTAAAACCTTCAGTGAAACAACATTGATATTATGGTATTATTATAATTGAACTCGTGTTGCAGTTCCTTCAGGGGAAAGATATGAACAAATTTTCACTATTACTTTTTCTCAAGACCGTACAGCTTACGGTTAACCTTAAAACGAGGGATATTCCCTATTTCTTACCTTCCTCACTGTTTATTAATTTTAGAATTATTCGTTAGACTATATGTAGCCCTGTTTCACCATAAGAGCCATGTTTGCATTCGCTATTTAGTTTTAACATTTTTAGTATTTGTTTGCAAACGTCTGACACGTATGTATATAACGTTACATGGAAATATCTTTCAGATTAAATATTGACTGGGACAAGTATTAATTTCACAGTAGTTACATTTGTTACTCCTGTATATTTTACACAACTGGAATCAACATAACAGTAACCGTTTGCTTTAAGGAGGCCAGAAATCAATATAAATATAGAACTGTAATAAAAACACTATAGAAGAAAACCTTATTCTGAAGTATTTCTGTGACTGCAGCTATGTTATGTAAGTAACGTGGAATCGTCTGAAGTAGATGCAAATAAATATTCAACATTTAAAATTGTACTGTTATGAACTATATTTGTGTCAGACCAATTAGATGTGACGATACTTGTATGCATTACAAACTTGCAAACATATAGGCATTATCTCTTGATACCGACTTTGTTGTTTTCGTCTCAAAAACTCATGAAATATCACCTCTCTAAGACTTGTTCAATTTAAAACACTGTAGCTCTTTGTGCCATTAAGTCGAGTGAATTTTTTATATTAGCATGTTTTCTGCAATTGTCTCCATAGTTTGACTGGTCTAGTATATTCCGATTGAAAACAATGAAGATCTTACAGGTGAGGTATTTTCTAATTTAAGTGTACACATAAGGCTGAAATGATGTAAAGCTCAGTTAGATGGCTTGCCTAAATTATGTACTTACTTCCAAGAGTAAATTGGGCTTATGTTTTGAGAGATATAAATATATATTTTGAGTTACTTCCATTTCTGAAAGTTGTTTTATCAACAGTAAATAATATGCAGTACATGACATTCAATAATTGCTCCGGTGGCTAGTGGTTAGAGCGTCCGCCTCTGATGCTGCAGGTAGTGTGTTCGATTCCCGGTCGAGTCATACCAAAGACTTATAAACAGCTGCCTCGCCTGCCGCTCATAATTAAGAGGCTAGTGTTAGAACCGGTCGGCTTAGTATCAGGATAAGAAGGCTGGGTGGGACATCATGCTATATGTCTGCGACATGATGTCCCATTGCTAGACATCTATATAAACTGCCGCACTGCAGACATGGTAGCGATATGACTGAGAAATTGTTAAAGCTACGTTAAAAATCACACATGACACACATGATGTACATAAATCGATAATATGTGTAAGACAGCATGGTGACACTAGGGGGAAGTAAATTCGGTGAACGTTTTAATATTTTCGACCACGAAAGCTTTAAACAATAAACTTGTCAGTAAATTTTACAAATTGTCATGCATAGTTAAGAAAATTCTCTAAAGGTCACAGACGGAATAAAACTAACTGCCAAAAATTTTAATTTTAACTAAATGTCGCTAACTGAATTTCACGTGACGCCAGTAACTGAGTGTCACAGAATGTCATAGTCATCATTTTCTAAGACAAGTAAAACCTTCAGTGAAACAACATTGATATTATGGTATTATACATACGTTCAAACTATTCCAACGATTTTGATTTGCATAATAAACCACCATATAAAGAAATAGTGAATGAATGTTTAAAGTAAAATCATGACACGAATTCTATTTTCATACCACGTCGGAGAAATCATGATCGGTGATATTATACGCAAGATAAAATAAAACATTATTTAGACTTAAGTACTGCGTCACAACACACACAAAAAGAGTGACATCATTGTTCACATAAGATAGTGACGCAAATGTTCCCTTGAAAACAATGCCTTAAGTCAAAGAGCAAAATTTTCTTTAAAGATATAATAATTTTGTTTATATATCTACAACAGTAGTATTTAAAGATATAATGGAATATTTCCAGTTAAATAAATCAACATAGAAATTGCGAAACCTGATGCATGAAACTAAAGGCCGTAATTACAAATGCCTTTAATACTCTAACAGCCTTGCAAATCTCCAAATCGGGTTTCTCTGTGTGTGTGTGTGTGTGTGTGTGTGTGTGTGTGTGTGTGTGTGTGTGTGTCAAAACGACAAACTGTTTCATAGATCTCTGGATATTAAATCCTAACAATTTTGAGTTGTCTTTTGCTTGGAGTGGCGAGAACCTTTAAATGGAGTTTCCAATATTCAATATCTATGCTTTCTTTGTCACCATTGCAGTCATGCCCTCTTTTAGTTGTTTCATTCGTTTCTTTTATGTACTGGAAGATATTACTTTAATTTTTCGGAACTATTTTGCAATGAAAATTGATATCTTACCATTTCTTATTAATATGATTAGCAACATCGATTTCTTTCTTAGGGAGAACATAATTGTGTTATATCTTTCCATCTATATAGAACAACTTTACGCATGGACGAGTAACACATTTTCTATTGAATTTGTAACATTCCACCTTTGTTGTAAGCTGATCCCGAATGCAGTTTCTCACCAAAAATTCGTATATCTCTTTCTCCGGCAATGTCACCCGCTTCTCTAATTAATACATCTATGTACGCCTTCAGCAAGTCAGTGTAAGAGGCCTGTGGTTGAAGGCACAAAATGATCGACAGCAAATGACATTTAGTTATCGAGAGTTTTTCAGTATCTTCTCTTTGACCTTAATGTTATTCATTGACGTCCGTTGCCCTCAGCAAACTGTCTTTAAAACTTATTAAGCTATCTCCCAATAAAGACAGATAAAAAGATTGTCTAAATTACAATGTCTAGTGAAGTATATAATTTTCTTTGAAGTCATGTACTCATTTTTGTTTCCAACTCATTTTCTAAACAAGTTATCGATTAGACGAAGTATGGTAATCAATGATTTCACAGTGCAGTTTACAACATTTGACAATTTCTTGATTTTAGATTTTTTCTTCATTTGTTTTTCGTCCATATTTGTTTACAAAGAAAATTCAAAGCTGTTTTAGCTGTTGTGTTGGCATCCAGGGCTCTTCACTGAAAGGCTGCGGGTTGCAGCTAACCATCAGATGAACCTGCGTCGTGGCGTATCCCTGGACAAGGCAATTTACTCCAATTACATCGGCACTTAACAACCTTTCTGTACCATACAATATAATACTAAATGAAACCCAAACTATCTTTCTTTCAGTAATCTTTTACTCGATGTCTCATTTTATTTTCATTTCCAACAACTGTGTTCAATTTCTTCTTGTACACTTCAGGTTTTGTAGAGTAGACCGTACTATTTTGTTTCTTGTACATGAGGGGTACATAAGGTGGATCATCTATAAATCTCAGTTATTTTAAGAACGTTCTGCTTTGCAGAGGTTTTGGTCCAAACAAGTGCCTTAGGCCCAACTCTGCTGTTGATTTCTTTTAATTCATCAATTATAAATATTTGATGTTGAAATAACTGTAAAAGGACGTCTGCTTGATCATAGCCTTGATAGCTAAATAATAGCTATGCGTCAAACGGTAACAATTAGTCGCTAAATAATAGCCATGTTTCAAACGGTGGCAATTAGGAAGCATAATAAATGGTGCAAAATGGTGAAGATATTGACATTAAAAACTTGAAACTTCTTTATTTAAATTTAATTGTGTACTAGATGTAAAAGTTGATAAATTTCACAAATGTTAGTCCAACCTCATACGGTTTTGCTGATGCCAAGCCAGATTGAGATATTGGAAAGCAAAGGATTGCACTAAAGCTTACTGACTTGATCGAAAATCAGATTTATTAAAGGATTACATTACAAAGCTGATAAGAAATGACATGAAATGCACTTTATTACGTTCAGCGTGATTCTGATGGTAAGTTCAAGATGGATCTATTTAAAAAAAAGGGTAACATTATGATCCTGATAGCACCTTGCACTGTAACAGGACAGACTCGTAATAACTCTTTAGAAATATGGAGTGGGACAAATAAAAGAAGGAATTTCCAATGGCTGTTTTCTATTGTGGATATGCAGCCTCATTGTTCGGTTGGACCCAATTTTTATACAATAACAGTACCTCAAGGAAATGAGAGGCAAATAATAGAAATAAGTGAACCTTGCTATAGGCAGAAAAGAACTGGAACTATAATTTTTCGAATTACACTAAAGAGTTCAATGTCGACACTTCCACCTGTAGTGAAAAGGTTATTCACTACACCAGATGATAATTAATGGATTCCGTAAATACTTTAAAAGTTATCAATTCGAAAACAGAATGTATTGAAGTAAATGAGAAGAAAATTAAGAAAGAGATCTAAACTTAAAACAACAGTTGAATTGCACAGTTAATACATGGGCTGTATTTAAAATTCCTGAAAATGTTAATGCAAAGGTATCAATAGGAACCAACACTAGGATGCATCGACAGCTGCATTAGACACTAGAATTAACTCATTTGTTCTCCGGCATATAGCACATTTTCTAAAATGTTCAATGAGGGGTCTTTGGAGGGGGGTAAAGGGTAACAAGTTATAGTAGTGCCCCGTCGAAGGGCGAAGATACTTAAGTAATTGACCGAATGATAAAGAGCATAATAAATATTGGTAATTATTTGTTTGTGTTGAACCAAATGACAGTGGCTGTAGTACCTGAAATTACTAGTAGTATAATAAGTTGGTCAATGTTTACATTATTCCATAGCTGAACAGGCTATTGTACTAGATTTAGCATTTGAAGATTACGTAGCTGCGTTTTCCACTGGTAGTGTAAACAAAACAACTCGCAGGATAAAAAATCAGGCAGTAGTAGTTGAGTTCATGACCTCGTTTGGAAAGTTAGCTGACAGCTTCAGAAAAAAATTAATATCAATATAAGTCAATTGTTTTTTTATTTTATGGTTAACACTTTTCTTGACCTATTTTGGGGGTTGGTTATGGTTGGGGAGGGTTGCTTCCAATGTTCTATTAAGCTATTATAGAAGTCCCACCCAGGCTCTATTTTGTTGGAAGTTAAAGTGAGTGAGAGATAAATGTAAAGCTCAGGGCCGTCAGCAATGCCAACGGTTAGATGGTCAAATATACTAAAAGTTTGAAATTCAATAACTAACAATTTAATAACAAGTCAATAATAAAGCGACTCGAATTTTCAACTACACTCCTTCCGGTCGATCCTTTAATAAACCTATTACATCACTTATGAGTAGTGCGAGATTGATTTCCACCTGCCGTTGTATTTCTGCTTATCTGGTGTATCCTTTTTCTCTTTTTCCCTCCTACCTCTTCCTCCCCTTTCTCCTCGACCTTTGTCCAAATTCCATCCTTTCCTTCTCCTCCACTTTCTCAGACTCCTTCTCCTCCCCCACTTTCTCTACAACGACTACTCTTCTGTCGACTTCGACTGTCTCGGCTACAGTGTCAATTCCGTCTCCAACGCTTGAAGACTCGGGACCCAATAGAACCCAAAGTTCTGTGTCCCATAAAAAGTTTCCATTCGGAGTTTAGTCTTTTCTTACAATCTAGGTGTGATAACTACAAGACTTTGTCCAGATGTCGCCATCTATCGACTTTTGCCGACTCAAAATTACGATCTCCGGCGGGCCACGTATCATTGCGTAAGAGTTAAATACTAACCCGCAGCAATCTTTGGACATAAAACACATGGCCGCAGTAATATTTCCAAGAAACAGGTAGATTATAGCTTATGCATAGCTAGATAGCTAGGTTTGGAAAATATCACACACACACACACACACACACACACACACACACACACACACACACACACACACATATATATATATATATATATATATATATATATATATATATATATATATATATATATATATATATATATATATATATATATATATATATATATATATTACGACCCTGTAGTTTAATTGTGTATGTTAAGAAATTTATTATGTATAAATCTTATTATTTCATTTTATTTCATTAAATGTAATTATTAATATGATTATATTAATATAAGTTTAATATGTTGTTAAAATGTGTTTACTTGAGTCGTAAATGTAACTCATGTGAGCACGTGCTGTGTATCATGGCAAATTCATTACAAGTAAACTTTCAGAAATAGCTATGAAAACGATTGGCTGATACATGATCAGGCTTTCCTAATGTCCAAATGTATCGTGAAATCGCAAGTGTCCTCCATGCGCGTGCAGTTTAAACGACGTATTAGCTTTGTTTTATATGCTGAGGTATTTTGTAAGACGTTGCGAGTCCTTCGCAATCAGAGTCGGAGTTTATTGTAACATCTTAGAGTTACACAACTTCTATTACCTTAAAAAAGGTATTTTTGTGCTAGAAGTTGTCTGTTCGTATGCCTACATAGAACAACACGTATCTTGTTAGTGGAGCTAATTTTACTTCATTTTTCTGAATAATTGTTTTTTTTCTGGAGAACAACATTACTGGTTTTACAAAGACATTTTCCGAAAATATTAAAATTGGAACGAAACAATACAAACTGTGTAGATTCTGGATATTTCTGTTAGCCTTCGTCTGACGTCATCTTTCGCCATTTTGAACAGGAATTGAACTTCTGACTGTGTTCGTTTATAACTTTTTTTTACAGGACGTATGTTTATCTATAGAACAAACAATTTGGATAATTATGTAAATCGTAAGTCTTGTTTTACATATTTACATTTTTGTCATATTTGCTAGGAAAATAAATTATTTTTGTTCTAATTTAAAAAGCTTGGTGTCTTCACTTTTTCTTTGTGTTACCTTGAACGAGCCGATACGCAACAATATATATATATATATATATATATATATATATATATATATATATATATATATATATATATATATATGTGTGTGTGTGTGTGTGTGTGTGTGTGTGTGTGTGTGTCTTTCAAAATGTTGGTATAAAGCAATTTGATATACCAATGCAATATTGCATAGACATCGTCCTAACCGTGAAAAAAGGTCCATTCAACTACCGGCAAATATATCGAAACATGTGTGGAATAAACTTAGCTAAATGACAAACCTACAACAGGTAATTCAGAATTTGAAGCTTTTTAAAGTTGATATAAGGCATTATTATGCTCTAGTAACCAGTACTACTGACCATATGCTTATTTCTTTCCTCAATCTGTCTCCGTCTGTCCGTTTGTCCAGTATCCATAGGTGACAAAATACGAATCACAGTGTTAAACGATAAACGATGATACAACGTTAAAATAGCCGCTTGTTGTCATTACGCAGTGAGACGTAAAAGGGCAGTGTCTATATTCATTTTCTAGCTCGGTTGCAAAATATTACATTACCACATTATCCCAATGTAAACAGTATACTGTCGAAGCCATTCTTATGCTGTATGCAGTATTTGACACAAAGGGAGGATCACTCCTTTGGCACTCCCAAAAAAAAATGTAACAATGCAAACACACAGAAAAATATATTATGTTTGCAAGTAGATATTTAAACAGTAAAATGCTGTCATAAACAAGCTTGAACTAACTTTGCTTTGGCGAATTTTTCATTTGATTTGAAAACTTGTACTGATATCCTTAAAGAAGTTCAATAATTCGCAGTCTACAATGAAATAATTCGCCACATGGTGCTTTGTAATGTATTTGGTTAAAAATTAGGATTAAAACATGGAAAACGTGCATTTGTTTATTAATTCAGGACGAGATGGATTTGGAGCTAAGACTATTCCATTCTAAAAATGTTTTGTAATATAATAAATAGATGTACATATTATATACAAGTGCCAGATAACTATTACTTCCTTTCAAAAATATTATTTTGAGTTGTTTTGGTCTTGTTGCTTTTCAATTCTTGATACGATACTAGTATCAGTTAACAGCCTATCTTCACCAAATTGCACCATACGTGGATCTTTCTGGTTTAAATAAAAGTATTTGCTGTTAAGATCTTTACCGTTGCGTTTTTATTTCCTTGATTTTAACTAGTTTGAGAGGACAAATTTTAAAAAAGCTTTACACATTTGCATTTTTGTCATATTTTGTGTTTGTTTTGAGACAAACGGCCAGTTTCCCCACCGTGCTTTTGAGTTATCGTAGAGTTATTGGAGACGATTCCCCACAGCGGTCAAGTACTAGTCTGCTAAGTCTTTGGCACCCCTCGTGTTTCACCATTCATTTCATATGATGATAATATCAATACAGCACAAATGGATAGCACTAGACTATACTTGCAATCGTAGGGTTCAAAGTTTAACTCGTAGGAGAAGAAAATGGCAATGTTAGAGATCATTAGATAGTAACCAGTCTTGCAGCGAAACCTGAAACAAAAAATGCCCAAAACATAGCATGTTTTAGAAAGCAAGATTGTGTTATTTGCAGCAAATACCATATTAGTTGCTAGGCAAGTACAAAGAATTAAGTTATAAACTGACCAAGGTAAAACCTTTACACAGGTTTCACAGGTTTCGTACTTTCTACAGATTTAACTTTTCAAAAATGTTTAAAATAAATTGTCCTTACCGGTTTTTCCTGGTTATTTATGAAAAGAATATTTTATATTATTATATATTAAAATAGCTTCTCATTCCCTTTATTTTGGTGTATGATTTGTCGATTTAATTTGGGTTATCGAGGATAAAGGAGGTTATAAATTTAATTCTTTTAACACTAGTGTTCCACTCTACAATTTCAAACTTTCCACATGGTTTAATTTTTACAAAAAGAAGTTCCCATATTTTCTTAAAGGTTATCTTAAAATAAAGACATAAAATCTGAGGTTTAATTACGTGTTATTTGAAAAAGACCATTTATATCTTTGGTATTGCTACAATAAGTATTAATTTCCATTATTTTGTTTATGATTAGCAGGTGTAAATATATATAATATGGAAATCATTTTCCCTGTTATAACAGCTGCCAAAATTAATGCCCCACAATTTGAAGATCATTTATCGAGCACATGGACGATTTCATTTTCGTCAGCTGTCTGGTTTATGCAGAGCGTTGTCTCCATAACACCACAAATAAGAAAATATCAGTCATAATTCATGAAAGAAGCGAGAGATATGTCAACATTCTCTCCATTGCAAATGCACAAAATTTCGCCATCTACTGGTTCCGGTTTCAGAAAGAGTAATAAGTGTAGACAGCGGATGACATCGAGGCGGACAAAAGGAAAGAAAAGAAATATAACGAGAAACCCAGCAACCACTGATAAGAGTCCATCTTACCTGATCTAGGTGTGTCCAGCATCAATGTACTCTCAATCTGAGTAAATGGTGAGTCCAAGGTCGAAGTACTCTCAAAGTAAAACGTGAGCCCAAGGTCGAAGTACTCTCAGTACAAATAAAATAGAAATTTCAGTCAAAATGAACATTTGGTCAACTGTTCAACCCTTCCAATGTAAGGTCATTGTAAGGGGGGGGGCGGGGGAATTTGACACATTAAAACTCTCCTTAATTCGGCGTCGTAAGCTAGGAAATGATCTCCCAGTGTTCTTTTCCCAGCTTGGACGGATAGATGGAACGTTAGAGATAACTAAGCAAATTATCAAAAGAAATAAACAATAACTAGTTCCCTTTCAATAAACAAACACTGAATTTTAAGCAATTAATATATATTTAAAAGAAAATAACTTTCATCGAACAGATTTACTAAATTTGATGTACTCATTTAATGCCTAACCAAAATTCACTTCCAACAATTAATGGATAACAAAAATCCACTTTCCAAACAATTAATGCATAACTAAGATTCGCTTTCATATCCAACTGATTTACAGTGACATTCCAATTTTACATCATATCACGTGTGTTGAATTTTGAGTGCATCCCCACGTTTAGACAGCATCACCTTGCCTGTCTCCTTCTCGTCTTGTCTCCACGTCTAGTTTGTGTGCATTGGTCCTTTTCGACCCTTGACTAATCCGACCTCTCGTAAATGTGGCCTTCCCCTTGACTCATCGGGTTCTTTGACTTATCCCTGCTTCTTTCTCTTGTTTTTCTCTTTGACTTTGAAGCTGCTTCATTAATAATATAGTATGCCTCATGCTAGTCAAATTCTGGAATCGTACTGCACAAATTCTCACCTAATGTTATCTTAGCAAATATCTGTATATAAATGTTCTGGGTTTTGGTACAGTACTGTTAATTTAGTACAAATGATCGTCGAAGTTCATTTCACCCCGAGGCCAATTGATAATGAATTGCCACGTGCGTTTTCGGACGAAAGCGGCCGTATATGCCAGCATACATTATTACACATCTTTTTTATCTTTGGCTAGTCAATGTAATTCAATAAAATAAATGCTCAATTACTTATGGCATAACAACTAAATCTAGCTACACTAAAGTAACTTGCGTGATCATTTAAATATTGCAAAATCATATATAAATATACACTTGGCATTAACTCTCAAGATCAAATGTCATCCTACACAGAGAATCAATTCATATATCCTAAGAAATATGAAACATTTGTATATTAGGGTTAATTCTTAAAATTCCTATGAAATTATAAACATTGAATATTTAATTACATGCAAATCCGTCAATTCTCTCAATGAATAAACAATTTAAAAATCAAAGAAATAAATGGCAAAAAACTAACATATCAATAGAATCCTACGATACATGCGTGAATCATAAACATATCAACACATTTTCAAAAAGACCTGACAAACGAAATTTAATATTAAATTGGAACTAAAAGTCGTACCCTAATATCGTTTTTTTTTCAAACAAAGTGTCTTAGCCTAAAGCATGTCTTTATTTTTAAGTCAGCTGTCTGGTCCTTCTCTACGAGTTCCGTCATAAGAAGTAACACTATTCTCTAGGCGTCTCCGGAGTCGGTCTTAGCATTATTTCAAGGAAAATAGGACTTACAAATTTTGGCAAGTTGCAGCCATAAATTATTTCCCAGAGTGTACGCCCTTAATTCCCTGACCAATCAGAAATAACTGTTCATAAAATTTCCATCCAAATAATCACGAACTTTCTCAAGACCTTCTGGCTTGACTATGTTGACTTCAAAGCACAATTTATTTAAGTCAAGCACAGCTCGAAAATTGTTGCGTACACTTTCTAGCTTCGCAGGTTTCATTTCTTGTCAAAGGACAACTAGGAAGCACATTCGCCACTCATCCGTTGTCGTCGGGTTCTTCAGTCACAACTGTAGCAACCAAGAACTCAATTGGACATATCAAATCTATGGCCACCATTAAGAAAAATTCATCAATGAGAGGGTTGGTTCCAAGTGGTACTGGGTGATGTGAAGTCTTAGTGCCACCCGCTGACACTTGTGACACGACAGACAAACCTCCTTACATCCCCGTACACACTTTGCTAATAGAACTCCATCACTAACCTATTTCTCGTCTTTGCCACACCTATGTGACAACTGAGTAGACTCACATGTGCCAGTCTAATCATTTCTCCACAGAAAGGATATCAGAATATTTAGATCATTTTATGAGACCACATGTCCACAAATTACCATCATATCTTCAAGACACGACAGATTATCTCATAAAAAACAAAGCTAGTGAACCATTACTTCCAGATACATTACTTGTTTCCTTAGACGTCACATCTTTGTACACCAATATACCGCATAACGAAGGGTTACAGGCATGTAGCGAAGCATGGGAAACAAGAACTGTAAACTGTAAACACACTTCTTAGTCAAAGTCCTGGAGCTTGTCCTAAAACTCAATAACTTTGAATTTAATGAAGAAAACTACCTACTAATTAAAGGAACTGCAATGGATACTAAAATGGCCCCTTCGTATACTAACATTTTTATGGGAAAACTTAAGGGTCAGCTTTTAGCGTCGGTTGAGCGTACACCATACCAGTGGGTACGCTTTATCGATGATATAGAAATGAAGTGGCAGCATGGAAGAGAAAGTCTGGATGACTTCATATCAAAGGCAAACAACTTCCATCCTTCAATAAAATTCACGGCAGAAATTTCCAACTCAAACCATGTTTTCCTGGACACAACAACCAGACTGGTGGAAAACAAATTACACACAGCTACTCGAAACCAACCGACAAACACAAATATCTCCTCCCAACCAGCTGTCATCCAAAAGCACTGCATTAGGAACATTCCATATAGCCAGGCACTGAGGATACGCAGAATTTGCTCCGACGATGAAAGATTCCTAGAAAGGTCTGAAGAGCTGGCTAAGCATTTAATTTACCGAAGCTACGACAAAGGCCTGATTGCGGAGGCAATCCAAAGGGCCAAACAAACAAACCGTGATGACCTACCCAAATATGGACAGAAAGAAAAGACTGATAGGATACCATTTATTCTGACCTATCACCCAGACAATCCCAAAGTAGGTAAAATCATCGCAAAACACTGGCCCACCGTGCAGTCGTTGGACATACTAAATCTATTACTTCCGAACAAACCTGTTGTGGCCTACCGGAGACCAAACAACCTAAAGGACATCCTAATCAGGGCAAAGCTAACGCCAATCGCTAGTCAAAACCAACCTAGTCAATCTGGACCCTGTGGCGATAAAAGATGCAAAACTTGTCAGCATATGATAGAGACCAGGACATTCACTAGCACAGTGACTAAAGAAAAACTAAAACATACATGGTTAAAAAAAACGTGCAAAACAGAGAATGTTATTTATCTCATCACATGTAAGATCTGTGGCCTTCAGTACGTCGGAGAAACTGAAAAGCTACACAAAAGGATAAACCTTCTTAGATAGGATTGGATGACAAAAAAAGCTGTACAGAAGCCCGGTCGCAGAACATTTCTCCTCCCCTGGCCACACTTTCAGTGATATAACACTTATCGCTATTGCTTACAACCACAGCTGGAGTTCCGAAACCAGGAAGGAAAAGGAATCATACTGGATACGCCGCCTTAGAACATTGAAACCAAGCGGTCTAAACCAAGAAGACTAGAAAATGAAAACTATGCACTATTATAATTTAACTTTTTCTAAATCTTCTTAGTATCCTATAATTTTTGCTATAAGAATAACCGGTATAGAATCAAATATCCGGGATATAATCTGCGTTACATAAATGTACAAAAAAGTAAAAATAGATGTCACTTTGGCTTGTTGACTCTTTGGGAATTATACAACGTTTTCAGTATCCGCAACAAGTTTATACAAGCTGGTTGTATTTATAGTTTTACCTCATATGGAGACAGCCATGCAGAGGTTTACAAACACAACGTTTTTGTGTTTATTTGTTTGTCTTATATATGTTTTGTATTTGCCTTTGAAAAAGACTCATTTAGAGTCGAAAGCGCTCAGGCTAGTTAGTTACTAGTTTCGCACTGTTCGTCGTCAGTTTATTGCATCTATTTTAATCAATCCCTGACACACTTAATCCATTGGTGGATCCAGTGGGCTTGAAATGGTTGTTATTCGCCTTGGTGGATCCAGTGGGCTTGAAATGGTTGTTATTCGCCATATGATTTGTGTTCCTTATATATTCTTAATCCATCTGGAATATATATTAAGATCAGTGCACATTCTGGATACATTAACGCGCCCAATGCTTGTCGGGACAAAAACACCATCTAAATAGCAACTCAAGTCTAACTTGTTTGTAAAGTCAACTGTGGTGCCCCAACGACCTCTTGGGTTAAGGGATTGATGATGGTGGTGATATGATGATGCAACACAAGCAGTCGTCTTGTTTGCATGTTACCTAATTTTATGGCTGATAGTTTACCATATTGGGTTATAGAGGAACGTAATTTGCATAGCAGTGGAGTTTGGTTGCTTAGCGCTTTCGACTGGTTGAATGGCGTCACTCAATCTATATTACATCTGACACTCAGGAAGTCGCGTGTAACCAATGAACTGAATAAAACTAGTCAGGCAATTTCATTACGGGACTTGAAAATTTGTTTGAATACGATGAACTAACGTAACTCCATGTCTTAGAACTCGATCCCTATATCACACACCATCAGTAATGTATCTTATCATGTATTCCTGTTTACATTACATCCGGTTACGATGGTCTTTTATCGACACGCAGTTGCCGTATTTTTCCTCGCTATATAGTGTGCCAATGCGATGGTAATATATTTTTCGTAACAGTTTACTTGGCAATTTTGTTTAAATGTTAATGCTGAATGAAGGTATGTAACCCAAAACAAAGAGAACAAAGAGTAGTAGTTATATATTGGATGTTAGAGAAGTGAAATAGGTTTGCTAGTCATATGTTAAAATAACAGATTTGCAATTAATCAATACGCATGCCTTAAATAAGGATTTATAATGGACCGGTTCAGGAATTCCAACGATAACATTTTGGGTAAGAAATAGGTGTCTTTGCCTCTAGGACTAAGATTTACCTCATACCAAACGGCATGAAGAAAAGCACTTAATCTCGGTCAATTTTGTCTGATTTTATCAATTTACAGTATGTAATAATATGCCGGTTAATTGTTTCGTTTCTGACTAATTTTGCATCGAAGGTTTTAATTATGAATAAGGTCTTTATTTACCATTATTGAAGGTCTGGGGCACTTTGTTTGCATCCAATCATTCCTAATCTGGTAGGTAAGTAGTTAGATATTAATTTCTTTGTAATTATATTGTGTCACTTTTGGAATTCATGCTTGAAGAAATAAACATAGATTGTAATAATTTATTGTTCTTCCTTGTTATATATTTCCCCTAATATCAAAACCAGCCAGATGTTACTTATGTCTATAAGTTTAGTTTTATTTTGGTTTCCATTGTCGGAAGTTAAACACTGATATTTCATCATTTCATAAACCAATTTTCTTCCTAAATAAAACAATAGCGACAAATGTTAATTAAAGTGGAAGGTTAAGTTTCAGACAGATTACAACAGCATGAACGATGCAGTTGAATAAAGGCAAAGAATATATATATATATATATATATATATATATATATATATATATATATATATATATATATACACACACACACACACATCTGGAAGCTAAACTGGCATCAGATGACAATTTTAAAAAAGAGACATTTTGTGAGTCAACTTAGACATATCAACTGAAAGTGACAATTATCTTTAAGGACATGGGACATGAGTATTGGATTGTTTTGGCTCCATTTGAGATCGACATTCTCTGCCGTCAGAGTTCAGATTAATCCATCAACTCAATAGGCATGTAGATTTTTGTGGATCATTCAAT
>JAEAOA010000875.1:0-40000 GCA_016746295.1 Potamilus streckersoni
AATTGAAAAAAAAAAGGGTCTCTAAAGTTTATGATGTGAATCTTTGTAACTTAAATTTAAAAATGATAACATGGTTCCTGCCAAAATGCATTGCCCTCATCTAATGATATTTGTATGCAAAATTGAAACAATTACATCATTATTGGTTGCAGTTGCCACCGGTAATTATATGTCTTGATATTTACGATTGTTCTATAACTACAGGATGCTATAATGGACATCTCAACGATTTTTCATGATTCTAGAAAGGAGAGTGGAAGATGCTGTGGTTTGATGGTTCGGGTAACGGGCTTACTACTGGAAGGTTGTGGATTGAATTATACCACCAGAACAACCAGGGCAGCTAGAGTTGTCCATCTCTGGGCAAGAAAATGAACTCTGTACACTTGCCACGGCACTAAATGACCTACTTTTCCTGCTGTGCCTTAAAGCACTGAAGTAAATCTAAGAAGGATAATTTACATAAAGCATACCAAAAACTGTGATCAGCAATTACATTCAAGCAAGGGATAAGTGTAATAAATTATATAATATAGACAAGATTGACCAAAGCTGGTTGTATGGGTGTGTCACACATTAATTAATGTCAGTAAAACGTGAAATATAGACTATGTGACTATGCCCTAGTGCTTTTCACGTTGAATTATATATATATATATATATATATATATATATATATATATATATATATATATATATATATATATATATATATATATATATATATATATATATATATATATATATATATATATATATATATATATATATATATATATATAACTACCCTGGCTATGAGAAAAAAAACAAATATTTTTCACAATAATATGTTCTATTTGTTCCTAGTTATTTCCTTTCGCTCACCCACATTCACCACACATTGTGTCACAGGGTAGGTTCCATTAATCAAGCCAATATGTGGCCTAGGACATAACGATAAAGAACAGCTGACATTATGTGGCTGTCTTCATATGTACATGCTTTTGCTACTGAGCTCTCTGTTACTACCTACTGGTGAGATGAGCATGGATGTTTTAAATCTTTTCCCATAACATTAAATTTAACATAGACAAATTTTCAAAATTATGTGCGTGTGTGTTTTTTTTAACGTATCTTTAACAATCTTTTTATTCATATCGTTACGATGACTGTAGGTATCGAGCCACAGATATGTGGCATCATGTCCCACCCAGTCATCATATCCTGATACCAGGTAGACCAGTTCTAAAGCTAACCTCCCAATGCTGAGCGCCTAACAAGACAGCTGTTTTTACCACAAGTCACAATCTCCATGTATCCTAAGCGGACGTTCTAAAAACTACACCACAGGAGCAATCAGAATGCCTCTGTGTTTAACATTGCAATAATTTTCTTCGTGACATCTGCTAATACGTTTTTAAGAAATGTTTGCACCCCCGCTTTACTTACAAGTTCATTAGCCTGTCTTTAATGTCTGAAATTTCATTTTTGTCCCGCAACAATGCTTCCTTTATGTCTTCTGTCATCTTCTCAGCGTTTGTATTGTCCTCTGGAGGTTTTAGCCTTCTCTGTAATAAGGTATCCCGGGCAAAATTATATTAATTTAAAATCTTCGAAATAGAAATATATAAAATTGTAAAATATAAATATACCCAAAGCATAGTAAATAAAACTAAATTAATTTTGGGGTTAGGCTTAGATAAGGACTGACAATTATTATGTATATCTATACTTTGTATATCTCCTAGTACAAGAATTTGTCTAATTTTTTAAAGCTTAGCCATAGTTATACAGTGTAGCGATTTATATACCTGGAAATGGCTCGCGTGCATGGGGTATGTTTAAAGATAGTAATAAACGTATAATTGCATAGGATTTATCACTACCTGGTAACATACCTCTTGAATAATACTAATAATAGAATTTTTAGTAAATATTTTACTAGCTTCGGGATTTCCCCCTTTAGACTGGTCGGCCAGATGGCATCTTAGAAGATTACGGTAATCAACATTATGTGAGGTATATCACATGGATGTGTATTTTTAAATATTAGATGGAATAGTAAGGCCTATATCACTTTTATATAATACGCCATATCGTTGCAATAGCATGTATTTGTTCTCAATCCTTTTTTATTTATTGTCTTCTTGTTGTAGCATCAAGTCTGTTCACATATTTTATGTTGTATTTATATACTATTTGAGGAAAGACATTCGTTTCGATTATCAAGCGGAAAATTAAGTTTGTATTGGACTATACTATTATTTTGAAGCTATTGTGAATTACTCCAAGGAGTTCTGTTGGCGGAAAGGTATACTCTTTGATCTGAAATTTAAGCGGAACATTTCTTTCCTTTGTGTTTTAATATTACTTTTTCAGGAACATTTTTAATTCAGTCTTTAATACTATAGGGCCCTCCTTAAGTTTTTATTTTATTATATTGATCATTAAATTGGTCTATTAAGTTTTACAAAACTGCTTGGTTTTGCTTCTTTATTTCTGATTCTATGACCATAGAGACCCAAGATAATATTGCTGTTAGATCCATGTTCTAATATGTCTCTCAAACTGTCTCCATATGCAACAATACTGAAACGTAACGCCTTTAGAGAAGCATATAACATTATTGACTCACATATCATATTTTTGCACTTGTAGTTCTATATTGTAATGTCAAACAATTAGCCTCTGATCGGTAGGAATGATGTCCTTAATCTAAATTTGTAGATAACATAACATATGCAGTATCTATAGTCTCTGGATACGATAAAGTCAATGTTAATATTCGTGCACAATTAAAAAAAAATCCCGATGAGCTGCTTACAAGAACAGGCTACGTTTACAATAACAGCATAGTCTTCCTTGTGCGATTTTATATTGAAATTTTATAACAATTGAATTCAATAATGTTCCATCCAGCTATCGCTACACGGTAGAGCTAGGGTCTCATCCAGCTAGAATTTTCAGGTAGTGGGCTCAAACTATATATTTCTAGCTATCTTCTTATGCATATTTAATATTAAATGTAATGTAATATTTTATGTTGGACTAGATCCTGTCCAACTGATTTCTTTTTTGCTTGACCTGAATTTACTTTTTTTTTGTAAATACATAACTAAATTATTATCTGTCTGCATGGATTTAAAATCAGACTTATTAATAATTGAAGTAAATATATTTATTTAGGTTTAGATATAGGTTTTGGAATTTCCTTAGTGTAATTGACATAGTCCAGAGTATGTATGTATGTATGTATGTATGTATGTATGTATGTATGTATGTATGTATGTATGTATGTATGTATGTATGTATGTATGTATGTATGTATGTATGTATGTATATATATATATATATATATATATATATATATATATATATATATATATATATATATATATATATATATATATATATATATATATATATATATATATATATGTGTGTGTGTGTGTGTGTTTGTGTGTATGTGTATGTGTGTGTGCTCTTAAAACAGCAATATTCAGCTCAAATTATTTAAACAAATAGATATAATATTTAAAATACAAATTTTGATAATGAATGATGTTTTAAAAACACGCTTGTTTGGCTCTACATTTACTTTACACTGCTGCATACCAACAATACACACGGAGAGAGAGAGAGAGAGAGAGAGAGAGAGAGAGAGAGAGAGAGAGAGAGAGAGAGAGAGAGAGAGAGAGAGAGAGAGAGAGAGAGAGAGAGAGAGAGAGAGAGAGAATAAATCTATACGTGTTCAATGAAACAGTGTACGCTTTACGTCATCGAACTCTAAATCTTATGCTTGAAACCTGGTCAAAATTAAATTTATTGTCATATTCATTCCGATTCTTCTTATGCTTTCTGATTCTTCTATCCCGTATCTGAAACTTTCAGAACTGTTGATACTAACTAGACAAGTTATTCAGTTCTGAAATACGAGAATTATATTATTGTTTTTATATTAAATACTTAATATTTGAAAACTGACAAGAACACAATACAATATATTATCTAGGTAGTGAAGTAGGTGGCTGAATTTCAAACTAATATGTTATACAATAATTTGCTCTACTTGTTACCATATGTCAAAGAAAAAGTACAACAGTAATCGCTGAGTATGTGTTAACATTAATGCGCTGTTCTTCATATTCATATAGGTACACATTTTTAATTCACCTAAAGAAAGGAGGTGGATCCAATACATATCAAGAGAGATGTATTTATGATTTGACATTTTTAATGATTAGTATAACACAGGGATACGTGTTTACACGTACAGCCATGGTAAACTGGGAGGATTAGAGAGAGAAAGCTCTCATTTTAAAATGGCTTAAACTAATTTAAAGTAATTTAGGTATGGGACATTGATATTATAAACTGAGAACGTAATTCCTGCTTAGAATAGAAAATGCCACTAATCTTAAATTGAAATCGTTGACAAATATTTAATCTTCACTGTTGACATTCAGTTTGATTTCTGGTACATGGCACAGGATGTAGATTGTCGGAATAAAACAAATAAATGACTATACAATCTTATACTGAAACAGTATTTAAAACATATATTTTGTTACAGAGAGCTGGCACCCATTCTGATCAAGTCTGCTTATATACATCAAATGATTTTGATGTTTACTTGCTAAATTAGTTTTAATAATATATTGGATTGAAAGTGTGTCTAAAAGTATGCAAATTAGCCAAAGTAGCAGAAATATCAAAGAGTCGAAGTCACTTTAAACTTTTGTTTGTACTTATTTTATGTGGATTGCAAAATCTTTTCTCACAATGTAACGTTATTTCTATAGAAGGTTCTGACTTTGGTGTATAATAAATATTTAGAGTGAGGCATCTGGAATTAAAAGAAAACCAAAACAGCGACCAGACTTAAAATCAAACTTATTTAAACAATGTAATTTGATCTTAAGAAACGATTGCAAACGTGTCCAGGCAAACACGTTTCTACGTGTGATGCCGTTGCACATATTCTTGAGTTTTTAAATTGGGTTACTCTCGAGAATAAGTACACAAACACATTTGCGTCTTTGATGTGCAGACCTACTACTCTTATATTGTTACATAGTTCAGTCTCTTCCTGTATAATGATCTATCCAGTAAGGTGAATTTCTTTGAGACTGGATTCTAGCAATCAGTGATGTGAGCTTTGCTTTTTGCAACTGATACCATACAGTGTACGAGTCAGTTCGTCAGGAGAATGAATTTGATAGACGATCATGTTGCATATTTATTTTTCATATATCCGTCGTATGGGATGTCTAAATGAAATGGCCGCCTTAGTGGCACCAGTGGTGAAAAATATCAGGCACCAAATCTCAAGTATTTTGGAACAGTCGGTTTTAAATTGATCAGTAAATATGCATGACAGGTTTGAGTGGCACCGTTGCACGTTATTCAGATCGAGTGTTCTTAATAACATCAATGTAGACATATTGCATCAAAATCTGTTGAAGATAAATACTTGTCTACTAGTAATCATCTAGCACAATCAAATGAATCATGTCACTCTTTTATGAAGTTGCGACCTACATACTCGTGTGGATTTATATGGGTATGACTATTTTTATGTGACATTGAAATATAAATTGTATCAATTACCCTAACTAGAACAAAATGGAGGTATGGGCCAATTGTGATAATATCTTTAGTACTTTGCCAGTGTTCAGTTACTGTATCTTGAATGTCACATATCTAATTAATTTTAGTTAGGAAATTAATTTGATTGAAAAATTGTTTAAGCTACGTTAAAAAGTCCAAACCACATCACGTCACATTACAAATTAATGTGTTCATGTGTGTTGCGCATGTAAAGGTGCAGTTGTTTGCAAGGGCATTCTGAAACCTAATCAGTTCCGGGTAACCTTATCCCAGTATTTTAGATTACATAACTAGACTGATTACCAGACTAGCAGATTCAAATCTTATATATATATATATATATATATATATATATATATATATATATATATATATATATATATATATATATATATATATATATCCTTAAATAAACAAAACCCTCCTGATTTTCAACAATTGTAAAGATAAATATTAACATGCCAAAATCAATTCCAACTAAGTTGTTTTCATTAAATGCAAGGTTTAGGGAACACATATTACCAAGCGACATCTGGATATTCATTTAAAGTTAAGAAATAAAAAAAAATACAAAAATGGCAAAATGTTCTCTGAAACCAACCTCTTCTATTCCATTAAATGACAGTAATGACGTTGATGAATCAATGATGGGATGAGGGGGATGTCACAATGGAACAACTATATTTGTATCAATTTGTCAACTTAATTTGTTTTTAACTCTTCTTTCTGTACGCCCATTTGGCATCAAACAATACACTGGTGCTGTCCACTCAACGTCTCAAAGATGAATATGTTGCAAATAATATCCAGCATCTATTCAGTAAAAAAACCGTACAATACAGAATGTCTAAGCGACTCGCGTGCCATATTCTTTGCAGCTAATGCCCTCTTTCTCCCTCCATCTATCTCTCGCATCCAGACACACACACACACACACACAAAACTCTTATAAAGGCATCGATATGTGTTATCATTGATCAACATAACTAATACATGCAATGGTGATTGATGCATTGAATATTTGATTTCATTCTTAATTTATCAATGTACAAAAGGACATTATTGCATTTAGGTGACTATCTTTGATTAAGAAAAGGAAAACAGTTGTTATTCAGTGGAAATGCACGCATGACTCTTTTCAGGAAATTAGAGTTGAATTTAAAACAAGTAATACCATTAAATGAAAACGAAACTAGGTGTCAGAGGTAATCAACCGTCAAACATCTTGATAAACCAAACGGTGATTTATATTGTCATTGAGTGCAGAATGTTAGCTGTATCTATTTTTGGCAGTCATTATAGCATGGGCTTGTTTGTCAAAATATCCATAATCAACGAAATTTGGTGTCATAATGGAGGTGGAATCTATTGGCTTTTAAAAGTTTGCCTTATTAAACTCGGTTTTGGATAATAATAAAATACAAATGTAAGGAATAAATAGGGACGTCTATGTATATGAATTTTACGGGAATCTAATTTGGGGCCAACACCTGTCTTTTCAATACTTATCCTTTGTGAAGTATATCAATGTATAGTTCACCTATTTATATAGCCATGCAATTGTTAGCCTCTGTGTATATTTTTATGTTTTTCTGCCTCTTTCAGCCTTGTTCATAGTCAGTCGTGTTTGATATATCCAGATCATGAATTATATATTAGCTGGTGGCGAGGATATGTAAATAGAGTTCAAAGAACGATTGCAGTTTTAAAATGAATATCTCAATGGTGGGATTTATATTTTCCCTGATACAGATCATGAAAATGAAAATGAGGGAGTGGGGAGTTAATGGTGCAGAGGTTTTAATTTGGGAGTGATGAGAAATGAACATTAAAATTTACAAGAAAATGTTTTACATATACTCGTTAAAAATTCTACTTACTTTGTAGAAATGTCATGGGTTAAATCAACGGCTGAGGAAATTGCTAGATCACTGATCCACTGTGCAATTACTTCCAAATATTGTTCGATCTGAAACAAAAGATTAATTGTTTGAGCTTTTTGTCAGAATTCTTTCTCCGTCATGTAAAATTTAAACGTACATAAAATGGGACCGTTATGTAAAATTAGGATGGGCAATTCTTCGTTAAGACACTTTTCTTACCTATGTAATTACCTGGATACCGGTTCGACATAGGTGACGGAAAAGGCATACTTAGAATTAGTGTATTTATCGCTAAGTTTGGATACATGATTGCGACTAGTTTAGGTCTTTTTATTTTTACTTCGTTAGATTTGAAGAACATACTGGCGATCAGCCGGATGAACGAGAACTAGACAAAACAATAGCTCCCATTTACCTTACGTGTATTTCATACATTTATTAGAACTAGTTGACAGCAATCGAAAACCGTCGAGAATCTTTTAGTAGAAGGCTAATACACTACAAAAACAAGGGGGGGGTAATTGTCTTGGCATAACATACTTGTAGGTAAAGGGATTGAAAGCCACATTCCTGTCGGTTTAGTGTTGATTTTTCTTTATAAAGATTCCGAAATTATGAAGGTAAAAATCGTATAAAATCTTCAGGGTGGTTGAACTTGCAAATAAATGATGTAGATATACAGTCCGATGAAAGTTAAAGATGCCAAAATTTATTGCACATAAATAGAAAATGAAGAATCAAAACTGCAGTCAGCTTTTAAGCAATAGTTTGAGCATCTTTTATTGTTGTTGTTGTTATTGTGGTTGTTACGTTTGGTTTAACGCCAATTTTCAGCTCACAATAGGCTAAACACTGTGGGCGTTATAAATGGTGGAGGATCTAACAGGGAAAATACAGTAAGTACTATAGACTCACGGAATGCTATTGACAACTTACTCAGTTATCCGTATTGGCAGAGTCCAAGACTTGAATCGAAGCGGACAGAGGTGAAATGTTAGTAATCGGTGAAGTTGAGCACTTTGGACCACTGGGCGATCCGAGGCCTCACCACGCCCTTAAAGATAGTCCAATATTTTGTTCTGGTTTTAATGTATTTCAAAGGGATATATAGTTAGTTGAGACTAAGTTATTGTTTGTTTAATAGAACTAAGACGCCTTAATTTTGAGACGATGTAGTCTACTGTAAATATATTTGGTCACTCAGGTCATTTCATTAAATCTCTCCTGTTCATGTTGTAAGTAGTACCATTTATGAATGAGTATATCGGATTTAGAATACCGACGGAAAATATATTTGTGCGACTAAAATGGACATTTCTCTCAAAACCACTATTTTTCAAATCTTTGAATCTGAAACCACCGTCCATCATTTTTTTGTTGTTTTGGCTCAGGAGTTGTTTGCTAAATGTGAACCTTTGGAGAAATTATTTATAACTGTGTCAAGTTATATTGTAAGTACTTGTATGGGGCACTCTGGGGACAAGAAAAGTGTAATATATTAGCATATAGATTACATTAGGAGGCAACCCGGGGAAATTCCTATATTACACTTGACGATATGTTTAACACAGAGATATTTGTTATATGGAAAAGAGTTTATGGGAACAAATATTAATAGGCACGAAGGGTGAAAACGCCTATATTGATAAAGGGTCGAAACTGAATAGAGACAAAATGAAATGAAATATAATTATTTATGTATACAATCCAAACACACTTTTTACAATCCAGCAACCTCTTGTGATTGCATTGCAAAACACTTCTTCAAAAACTCAAACACACATCCATACTATCCAAAAGCCTCTTTGAGAGGAGCATTCAAATACATAGAAAAAAGAGTATGAACTTTAGCAGCAGGGAGGGTGAACCCTACAAAATTTTTGCTTGTGAAATTAACCTGAATAAGGGTTCCTACAGAGGCTGAAAAAAAGGGTCAATAACCCTAAACCAAAATATCTAACTTTTTATATTACCGTACGGACGGTTATAAACCACATAATAAACCACATGAGGTTAGCTCAGTTTTGTTATACTATTATTGACTTTTTTTATCCTGATTTTACTTAACTATTTTTTTTACGTTAAAAACTTGAGCAAAATTTTGTAGAGTTCACCCTCCCTGCTGATAGTTATTCATATTAATATTGGGTTTGGGTTTTTAAACAGACAAACAGATACACTTTATTATGTTAGGTTTACGGCAAATATCACACAGTGTGTAATGCATACAGTTCATAAACAGATGGTCAAGGGGAACTAACCAAATATTTTATCCAGACCTATACGATATCTGGATCTAGGATCATGTAAATTTATCGTTATAAATCCAAAAGGAACTGATTGTGCTTTAGAAAAGATATTTTTAAATTTAATCATATCCATGTCCCCTGAACACCAAGTATAATAAATATTCTGCAGGGTATAATTATCTACTCCATTAAAGACAACCAAAATATTACAGTTATCTCTAAACACTTTAGGTATCTGTGTATATCTTTGAGTAACATAAATCACGTCTGTGTTTTTGTGACGACCTCGAGAAAATATTCTAGCTGGATTAGATTGTTTGTCCAACATTACATCATCATATACTACGAGATTATTAATGAATCCATCCAAGTCATCTACAGATGGGGCTTCATCTATATCTGTGATAAAGTCAATAATATCTTCACCGTCTTTGTTAACAGATTTTGCTTTTTCATTAAAATCTTTAAGTACTTCGTAACAATGCTGATCATCCACAGATGGTGCTATTAAATATAGTTTGTTCCATCTCATCCATCTCATCCACATATATAATTGGGGGCGGGGCGCGCCTCAGGTTTCGATAAATATCTCACTGTGTCAGCCACGTGAGTACATTTTTGTGTACCCACAGGGTTTTCACAGGGGTTTTATTTATCGAAACCACAATGCAATGCGTCGCCCCCAATTATATATATAAAAGGCATCCCCGGGACCAAATCCATTTCGGCGAAATCTGGAATCGAACCACAGATGTATAGATTTAGAGTCCAACGATCTACCTCTACACCATGCTGCGTTCGATGAATATAACAGTTTTAATTATTACTATAACGGTTTTACAAATATAATTTTATTAAGATAGTTATGTGTATTAATCTTACTAAAATATATAAATAAAATTACAAGCATTTATAAATTTATGTGAATAAATCTTACTAAAATATATAAATAAAATTACAAGCATAAAAATGGGAAATAACCCATACCGGAAATCGATTAACGCGTTTGAATAACCCAGATTTGTATACACTGAGAGAGAGAGAGAGAGAGAGAGAGAGAGAGAGAGAGAGAGAGAGAGAGAGAGAGAGAGAGTAATTCATTAAATTGAAGTACTGTTTGTGCAGTCTGCAGCTAAAATACATCAACGGGGTATGTTTATAAAGGTAACTTTTTAAACCCGTCTACTTCAAGCTATTTAATTCACCAGACCAATGCAGCACGCTTTGCTGTAGATTAAGTTACCACACTATACAAAAAAGATTCAATTACGTCTGTATACATAGGTAATATTTCGTCATGCAAGGTCAGTAGGTATATAAACAACCGGTAAGGGAGTTAGCCATATGTTTGGTTTCTAAACAGACAGACAAATAAACACTTAGAAAATCTACAGATTTCTGAACCATTTACAGATTTTAACATAAATAAATAATTAATTTTAATTTTTGTTTGTTAGCGTAATAATATTAATATTTTATTTTGTTTTTGGGCCTAATTTCAGATTTTTTTATAAATAATTCATGTGAATCCTAGAAAATCTACAAATTTCTGAAAGAATATGACTTTTATCATCTTTAGTTAAGTCAATTTATTACTATTTTTTATTTAAAAAAAAAATATATATATATATATATATATATATATATATATATATATATATATATATATATATATATATATATATATATAATGAATAATGAAAACATTAATGATATTATTTTTGATATTAAAAAATTAAAACATAAAGGAATTCAGATATCTAGTAATCTTGACTCTGAAAAAATTATGTATGAGTTTGAATTGTTGCAGCAAAAAAAAATTCAAAATGAATTCACATTACCATCTGATTATAGGTTTATCAAATCCATTTATAATTCTATGTTAGAATCTTTAGCTGTCGTGGATGAAAAACACATAAAGCTATTCATACCTCTTGCACGCTCAATCGAAAAGATAAAAAATGCACTGTATCACGAATACGAAATTAAAAACGCACAGATGGCCGAATCATGCAACTGAGAAAGCTTATGCTTTTTGATTCTGCGATAAATGACACTAAAAGTGAAGACGGTAATAGTCTGGAAATATAAGTGTAGCTAAGCAGGACCCTTGGCAAGATTGATAGTCAAATTTTATATTAAAAAATGATATTTTTGTGAGTAAGGGTACACAATTATACATATTCAAATATAATCCTTTGGTCATACTTTATTGAATATGCAGACTTGTATATATGATCAGCCACACGTTTTATTGAAGCCACACAAATATCAAAATATTTGGCAGCTGCATGCATAGAATTAAAAACCATTTTTTCACCAGTATCTGTGTTGGTAGAAATAACTGTCTTAGGAGTCTTAGGATAAATACCAGTATTTCCAACCTTACAATTTTGGCTTTGTGTAATTGATTCTAAGTTATTTAGATGGTTATTGTGGGGATTTCCATCTAAATGATTAACAACAAGTCCATCTTTAACAATCCCAAAATAACATTCGAATATAAATTTATGACAACAATAATTTTTTTTCCCACCAATATTAAATTTAAAATAACCATTATTATTAAGATTACCGAGTGGTTTCTTTAGTCTACAGTGTCTAATAACACCATCTCTGGATGCCTCGTAATTCGTATATATTGGATGTCTCACAAATTCTTTTTGTTCCATTTGTATATAATATTTATTTGTTTAAATCATTATTTTTGAAATCTGGTTAGATAATCATTTTCTGTTTTTATAGGAGATTTACCTGTCGATGTATCTTTTTTGTCATAATATCGTTTAAGCTCTCTATATTTTTTACCCCCGCAATTTTCACATAATTGTGTGCTACCTCTAACTCCAATACCACATTGAATGCATGGTTTTGGTCCAGTACTTCCATGTCTGATACTTTGCATATGGTAACCGCAGTATTTGTTTACACATGATTTATTACAATAAGAAATATGTCCAATTTTTAACCAAACACATTTATTTTCTGTTTGAATCATTTATTTATATATACTAAATTTCAATTTGAATATAATATTTGTCTTAATTATAATAATGGAAGAATTATCAGCAATTGAACCATCTGCTACTAGATTTGATCTTGACAGACTATTGGGATATAAATTTAGTGTTTCGATGAGAGATCTAGCTTCAATAAATGTAGATATAACTAAACGTATCCGTGAGGCCAAAATGGAATTTCGAGAAGATGGTGCTATGCATGTTTGGTCAACTTTTAGAGTTGGAAAAGTTATTAATGTGATGAACGACAAACGAGCAGAAGTAATTATTAACCACCTTGATAATCAAAAATATCTTATTTTAATAAAATTTATTGTGAATACAGACGATAATATTTGGATTTTTCGTGACAAAAGAACTCCAATTCATATACAGTCTGGAAATAATAAAATGATATTATTAAGTAACAAATCCAAACCCTTAATGCTGACTGGTATTGATAGACCATATTTTGAGCGAGGATATCCAGTTACTGCTATGGTATATGGATTGTTTTTACTGAATGATAAACCTAATATTGAAGATCTCAAACCGATGAAACTGTCAGAATTAAAAATAAATTGCGTGGCTGAACGCATTATTGAACATTTTACAAATGCGATGCGTGGTAATGGCTTAACAGATTTAAGACGCAAAAAATATGTGAATGGAGTAAGGCCGTTAAAAATTTTGGTGCATCTATTAAGGATGTTGCTAAGCTAGAAAAGTTATTAAGATTTCCAATAACAGTAAAAACACTAACAGGAAAAATATTATACAAACCAAAATATATAAGAAATGGAAACCCTATAACGATTATTGATCATAATGCACATGCATGGACTGATGCAGTAACTATATTTCCACGAGACAGAATGATTAAATTTTATAATGGTCATATATTTGATTTTATTAAAAATATCAGTAAAAATGATCCTGTATCTATTTGGTTATTTCAGAGTTCGGAACACGATTGTCATGATTAATTTTTACGACCAAATGGTGATATTTATCGTACAGAATTTGTTTATGAAGAAATGAGAAATCTTGCACTAAAATATACTTCTGACGAGATCAAAGTTAGACAACTACTGAATAATTGATTTACTGTACCATCGGTAGCGGCCCATGTCGCTCAGGAAAAAAAATTCATGGAAACCTACAAGATCAGAATTTATTGAGGATATACAAAAAAGTTGCATAGAATATGGGCACGGTGGATTATGGAATACTAAATACGAGTATGATGATGATGTTATATCAGTCGATATGGCTGCATGTTACCCTGGGAGTTTTCTTGGATATGGTGAGTGTTCTAAATATTTTAACAGATTTGGACACCCCACACATGACATGGCTAGAGTTTCAATAAATGGACCCTTACCAGATTTTGACATAACAGGATTTGCATATATAGAATCATTTGAGTTCGCAAAAGATATCCATCTGATTACTTATATTTGGTTTGGTAAACACTTTTTAGAAAAATGTTGGGCTCCAATAGTATTATTAAGATATATGCTTGATGTTGGATTATTAATATCGTTAAAAGTTAATGAAGCGATTATATCCTATAATGCACAAAAACAAGTTTGGTTACCAGAACCTGATAGATTTAATTTTGATGATGTCAGGAAAGAATTTCCTGATCTTGCCGAAGATGACATTATTAAAATTATTAATAATATACGTAAATGTAGAGATGAACATAATAAGAAGCCTGTAAAAGATCTTGGTAGAAAGATAATTGGTAAATTTACTCAGGGTAGTTCATACGGTCATAAACGATACTGTACAAGATTGATTATGGACGATACTGAGTTAGATTTTATAATTAATGATACAACGGAGAAAAACATATTTATAAGCCGAAGTAATGCCTATTTATCGGATGGGACCAAACTGGGTACTATTGTTAGCTATATTGAGGGCGATTCACCTCAGTTTACTCATTTAAGATCTTCGATGCTAGCTTATATTTCTATAAATTTACTGTCTATGATAAATAGATTTCCTCGTTACGCTGTTAGAGTTGCTACGGATTCATTTTATATACATAAAAAATATAAGGATTTATTAAATCCGCTACTTGGTAATGGTGAGTGGGGAACATGGAGGATAAAGTAAGAAAATATACTTAGTTATTCTGAATTTTCTGACGTTGAAATTAAGGAAATATATTACAGAAATAATAATCAAATATTTGAATCATTTGCACCATATGTGTATGATCCTGTGGCTAGATATAAGACCGTTTATCTTAATGGGTGTGGAGGGTCAGGTAAAACAACTCGTGTGATTAAATTATTTATGAACAACAATTCAGATATGATTGTTTTGACACCTACACATAAACTAGCCAGAGAGATAAAAGAACGAGGTGTCGAAATTTGCACCTATCATAGTTTTTTTAGATGGTGTGGAGATACGTGGACTCCTGATCGAATGGGTGAGAAATATATACCTAAGTATATTATATGGGACGAAATATGTACGGTGTCGTTAGAAACACTAAAAATATTCCTTGAATGGTTATTAGCAAAAAATACTGCTGTGATTATGTGTGGTGATGATGGTCAACCACCACCTTTTGTTGGACAGTCTCCACATGAATGGCTAAAGAATAATATAGATTATTATGAAGAAATATATGATGATCATAGAGCTATTGATGAACCGCTGAAAGAACTTAAAAGATTAATCAACCTACAGCCAGATAAAATACAATGTGAAATAATGCGTGAGATAATTCCAGAAACTACCATGAATAATGTTTGGATTTTATGGAGACCTACTGATTTGATAGTCGCAAGTTGAAAGATAGTTCGTGATGAATTGCAAAGGAAATTCTTTACGCTACATAAAGAAAGGTTTTCACATCTACCTGTGCCATTACGTTATCGTCCATCAGGTACTCGACGACAGAATATTGATGTTGAAATTCCTGGTGGAGATACCAGAGTACAAAATCTATTATTGAATGATATTATTTTGATATATATCAATTATGTTGAGAGCGCATTGAGTATGGAAAAATCACCGTGGACGTTAGGATACGCTATAACGATTCATTCATCAAAGGGCAGGGATTAACCATCTCTGATACAAATATCTGGATTGTAGATGATCGAATCGAATGGTCAAACTTAGTCTATCTCGCAGTATCTCGCGTCAGAAGAATAACTCAACTACATAGAATTGTCATAGATTATGTGATAACTGAGGAGATTACTAATGACGCTGATGTAATAAAGAAAAAATTAGCGTCTTATAAACAATGTGACAAAAAAAAAATAAACGTGACTTTGATATTGATACTGAATTTATTATAAAACTAAAACAATTTCAGAATAATCACTGTGCAAGTTGTAACACAATAATGTTATGGCAATATTCGAATAATAATCCAAGACAATTTACCTTAAACAGAATAAATAGTGATCTTGGTCACACACGTGAAAATGTGATGCTGACCTGTCTTGAATGTAACCGACGTCTGGGTGCTGGATGCCCTAGTGCTAATTTACATAAGTGAACGAGGAGGTAATTGTGTATCCGCAGGAATTACTTGCAATTGTTCACGCGCAAATCCACGTTGAGGGGCAGTAGAATCTAGTCTGTATATGGGTGGTCTTCCAGTAGATCTAACCACGCTAGAAATTGTATGTGTGGTCACACTCCAAATAGGGTCAGTAGCTCGTCTTTTGCCACCCTCCAACTCCCCTGGTTCATATAAATATTTCACAATCACATTACCTAATACTGGTTGTTGACCTCGTTTTCCGTATTCATAGCTACGTGGTATATATTTTTTTGTTATCGCTTTAGAAGGTTTCATGGAAGTTGCAAGTGTAATTTCATTATTTAATGCAGATATTACACTTGACAACCTTGCAACCCATTCAAGAAATCTCTCACCGGATTTAAAGTCAGTAAATATTTCCTTCGCACATTGATATCCAAATGACCGTTTAGCATGTGTTCGATTAAATCGTTCAACGATTTCTTGATCACGATAAATTTCAATATGTCCTCGTCTGATTTTGACATTATGCTTTTTCATCAAAAAATGATACGGCACCAAGAAATTCTTTGCCAGGATCTACTTGTAATAACTGTGGCCATTGTAGACCACCACGTTGATAAATTCGCTCAAACTCAGATGCTACTTCAAATGATGTTTTTGTTAATAATGGTTCAGCTTCTTTATATATACTTGCAATATCAACAACAGTTAATGCGTATTTGTACGTGCGTGACTTTCGTCCACGTGTTTTAATAGTATCGTGTGGTAAAAACAAAATATCTGCTTGATGAACTTCGTTAGGAACACTGACATCAAAATGTGCATATTGAATTTTTTTTGGAGATGGTAGATAAATTTGCCATATTGCCTGTCGTGCTAACCACGCTGCAGCAACAGAATGTGAAACTTTTGCTGCTTTAGCAAGTTTAGTGATCGCTGCTTTACCCCTCCAATACCCTGAAGGACTATAATAAATAGATTCCATTATAATAATTATATAATTAATTACCAGCCCCTATTTTTTTATACTTTTCATAGCGGATTTTATTAGAAAACTAGCGAGTTTATCTCTAACAGATTTATTGGGTATAGAATTTAAATGAAAATTTAATTAAATTTTACATCCCCAAAAATTTGGCCGGGGGGGTTTTCAATCTGGAAAAAATTTATAATTTAAAAGGGGGGGAACGTTTTAGAAAGTTTGGGGGCCCCTTTTTGATCAAAATTTTTTTTACTGGATTCTTTTTTTCCCGGTCTTTGGGTTTTTTATCACCAAGTCGGAATTTTCAAGTTTTGAAGTTCCCCGGGCCCACAATTTAATTTTATCCAGGGAGGGGGGGGTTTTTTTCAAAAACCCCCTTTATTTCCCTGGGAAACCGGGGGGTTTTTAAAATTTTCCCCCCAATGGGCGGGCCCATTTCCCCCCATCCTTGGGGGGTTCCCCTTTTAGATTTAATTTTTTATTTTTTTTTTTTTTGTACCACATTTTTTTCACCTTTTCCGTTAATGCTTTTCCCCTTTATTTTTTTTTTATTATTAATTTTCAATCCAAAAAAAAAGGGGGGGGGGGGGGGGGTTTTTAATGATCTATATGGGGAAAAAAATTAGACCTCATTTTATTAATAATATGGATTTTCAAAATTTTTATTTTTTTTTTTTCCCCCGGGCCAAAAAAAAAAAACAAAAAAAAAACCAAAAAAAAATTAAAAACACCATCCCTGGGATTACCAAATTCGAAAAAAAGGGGAAAGATTTTAATTTTTTTTTCCATCTGGATCGGCTTTTAAAACCAAAAAAAAAAATTTTAAAATTAAATTTAAATTTAAATTAAAAGGGGGAGGGGATTGGGGGAAAAGGAAAAAAAAAAACTATATTTAATAGCACCAAACTGTGGGTTTATCACATTGTTAAAAAAGGAAAGTACTTTAAAGAAAAATTTTTAAAGAAAAAAAAAAAAAAAAAAAACAAAAATTTTGTTAATAAAAATTTAAATTTTTGGGCGGGGGGGAAAATTTTTGAAATTTTTCAAGAAAATAGGGTGAAGCCCCCATTTTTGTTTTTTGATGAACCCTTTTTTAAAATTTAAAATTTTTTTAAAAAAAACTCGTTAAGGGATATGTGGGGAAATTTTTTGGGCAAACAAACTAATCCAGCAGAATTTTTTTCTCGAGGTCGTCACCCCAAAAAAACAACGGGGATTTTTTTTACCAAAAAAATAACACAGATACCTAAAGGTTTTTTTAGAGAAAAAACCTTTTAATATTTTGGGTTTGTCTTTAATGGGTAAAAAAAAATTTTTACCCTTTCAGGAAATTTTTATTATTTTTTCAAAATTGGTATTCCAAGGGAAAAAAAGGGAAAATTTTTTTTAAAATTTTTTAAAAAAATTTTTTTCCTTTTAAAACACCAAAACATTTTCCCTTTTTGGGTTTATAAAGGGTTTCATTTACAAATTTTTTAGAAAACCTTTTATCGTTTTAAGGGCTGGAAAAAAATTTGGTTTAGTTCCCCCTGCCAATTTTTTTTGAAACTTTTATGCATTTCACCTGTTGGTTTTCCGTAAACCTTTAAATAATAAAGGGTTACGGGGGGTTTTAAAAACCCAAACCCAAAATTTTTTTGTAATTTCAGGGGGGGGGGGTTTTTTAAAAAAATTTGGTTTAATTTTTTAACGTAAAAAATTTTGTTATTTTTTTTTTTTTTAAATTTTTTTTTAGGATTTTTTTTTTTTTTTTTTTTTTAAAAAAGTTAAAATTTTTGGGGGGGATTTTTAACAAAATGGTAATTTGTGGTTTTTTGGTTTTTTTGGTTTTTTTTTGGGGGGTTTTTTTTAATTTTTGGGTTTTTTTTTGTTTTTTTTTTTTTTTGGGTTTTTTTTTTTATTTTTTTTTTAGGGGGGTTTTTTTTTAAACATTTTTTTTTTTTTTTTTTTTTTTTTCGGGGGTTTTTTCCAAGCAAAAAAAATTTGGAAAAGGGTTCCAAAAAAAATCAAAAAAGCTGGGTTTTTTTTTAATTTTTCTCGGGGGGTTTCCCCAAAACCTGGGGGGGAACAAAAACAACTTCCCGTTTTGAGGTTTGGGTTCGGGGGGGCTTTTTTTTTTTTTTTTTTTTTTTTTTTTTTAAATTTTTGGGCAATCAACAATTTTTTTTTTATAGGGGAAAAAAGGGGGTTTCTAACTATAGCCCGCCCCCCTTCCCCAAAACCCCCGGGTTCTATTGACTTTCTCCCCAGCCCCTTTTTTTTTTGTCCAACATAATGGGACCCCCCGGGAAAAATTTAATTTTTTTTTGTGTGGGGGGGAAGGGGGTTTTTCCCTTGCTTTTAGAAAAACAGTATTTTTTTTATACTACCCATAAATCTTTTAAAATAAAAAAAAATCAAAAACATTGGAGATTTTTCGGTCAAATTTTTTTCCACATAACCCCTCATTTTCCCCAAAAAAATTTTTTTTTAAAAATTTTTTAAAAGCCCCTTTTTTTTTTTTGGGTTTTTTTTCCCCAAAGGCCCCCTTCTATTGACCACAGGCACCTCATGAGACTGTTTTTTTCTGACAACATTCTTTTTGAATGTCTTTGTGTAGGGTACCCTCTAGTAAGGTCACAAGGTTTAGAGTTCACATGACTCTACTGTTTATTATTTTAGTGCAGACACATCCCCCATGTGAACTCTTAGATTTTCAAACATTTTAGAAAGCTGAAAGGTCGATCTAGACATGACAGCACATACACATAAGGGGTCCTTCTCTAAGGTGAACAGATTTTTCTATACACTTTCCCCATAAGAATCCCAAATATGATACTTTCTGTATTATATACATAGGTTGAACAATACTGGGAAATAGTGGCTTATTCAACTTTGTATTTTTCATTATGTCTTAATTATCATCACGACAAAATCTGAAAAAGCAAAAAAATCATAACAAAATTATACGAAGATAATGTTAATTAAGAAAACAATAAAACATAATATTTACCAGTAAAATAGAGATAAACATAATTTCTAAATAAAACGCAAAGGAGCCAACCTATCAGAGAAGTATTTAATGGAGAAAATTCTTTCTCTTCAGATACAATGTGAAAACTGCTTGTTTAGGAGACAGGGTTATTCCTTTTCTTACGTATAATTGCATCCATTTTATATTAGTTGTAAAACCTTTTAAAAAAGAACTTTTCCCATTATCAATTTGTCAACAATAGTATCGGAAATAATTCATTATGATCGCTATAAAAATAAAATTTTCTTTTTATGCTTATTTTTGGATGACACGCAAAAACTTCTTTCATTACTATCCTATATTTGCCACCTTTTGTAATAACCTTAGATAGATTCAGGTCAATATTTATTTTTGTTCATTTTTGTTGACTGATCGGATCATTAGTATCATCATATTTCAGCATAAGCACATCATTCAAAGTCTCGAGATAATTAAAATATATGCTGTTATCTGAACTGACAAGCGAGTTTTGTGCTATCAAATTTACGAAGCAAATACCTGAAATTTCATTGTTAAATTCAACCAATATTTGCTGGCCATTAACCATTAACCTTTAAAATTTGCTACTAACTTTACCAGCTAATATCAAATTCTCGAACATTATTTTTAAAGTTCACACAAAAGTAATTAACTTCTGGTACTGGAACAGTGTCCAATAGCTAGTGTGTTAATGCCGTCATCGCAGTGTGTGTCAACGACAAAATTACTTAGTCCACATTTCATAATTTTATCTGTTTCAAGCTCGTGATGATTTATTCTGTTAACATTTATTGTTTCTACAATTAGAACAGCTAGTATTTACTGCTTTTTTAAAATCATCAAATTTCATAGATTTGTTCACATTCTCACGAGGAATATCTTTTACTTTGTTGTCAGTTCATTTTCATCTAATATTACAGGGTACATTTTACGTCTTAGTCCAACAATTCACTAACAAGTGCAAACATAAATTCATTTTTAAACATACCAATAATCGCTTTATTTGCATCATCGTGAAAGACTATATTTTGTGAATAATCTGAAAAATCAAATACATTTTATTGTCATAAATATCTTGATAGACATTATCACTTTTTAAGTGGTATACAGTAAATAAACACTCCGAATCTGGCCACTGATGTTTTGAAAAATAAATAGAGTGAAAGGCGTACATTAGCCAATTTGATATATGTAGTACAGCTGCACCAGCATATCTCGGTTTATTTAACTTTAAATTTGTGTCTCATCTCTGTATTGCAACAAAAGTTTTATTAAATCTTTTCATATTGGCAAAATCGTGATCGTTAACTAACTTATTTCTTGATTTATATTATTGACAATTTCGAATATTGAATCGCCTTCTATTATTTCCATCATTTCACCGAACACTGAATTATTCATTAACTTGAAAATGTTTTTTCCCAAAGTCGGTTTTAGCAATAGCACGACGTTTGGTATTTAAATCATTATAATCTCCCATACACCACGACTGATCAAATTTTAACATGCTATAAACGTTTCTCAGAATAACTACGCATCCACGGCATGTTTTAATTTTTTTTCAATGTGTCACGTAATTTGTTTTATTTAATTTGTAGCTAGCTTATTAATAATCAAAGTTTTTGATGTTGTCTTTGCCAGGTGCTGAGGTATTAATATACTGTAACTGCTTATCATAGACTGCAACAAACGGATAGTCGTTACGTAGATCATGTAACGACTTAAGATAATTAAGATCAACTTCAACAAAATAGCTGACATTTTATTTGAGGTTCTTTTCTGTTTCTTAAAGTAATTGATCTGGACTTATCCAATGAAATCCACTGCATTGGATTGGCTCTTACATAGCGGATTTATACATCATTTGGATCCAAATAAACGATGTAATTTAAAAAAAATTATCATATTTATTTTTAGATATTTGTTATTAGTTATCGCAGTGGTTTGAGTTATAACGCTAATTCCACCTCTGAAAACCTTTTTTTTAAAAAAATTAAATTAAAGGTATTAACAGCAGTTAAAAGATCCATTCTATTCTAATCTGCTTGTGTTTAGCAGAGCATCCCACAACAATCAGGGAGCGGAATAGTACCAACAAGGGCATAGTCCAGACTTTTCACAAGTAATTTTACGAAAACTCTCAGAAACATCTGCTAGTAATAATACAGCTGTTCTCTAATACAAATCACGACAATCATCAAATGTTCTGCAACCAGTTTTATTAAAAAATTTTGTGCGTATTTATACTCATTGTCTGTAATGTTTTCGTTCTTTATCAGCAAGTAAAATTTATCTTTATCAGCAAGAGAAGTTTCATCAAATATGCTCTAGTCGTCGAGATACTCATATAGAAAGACGCTTTGGTTTGTCCTAGAGACGTAGTCTCCACCAAAGCAATTTCTCAGATTGCCAAAATTAATAAAACCTGTTACATGTTCATCTGATTGTGCTGCCTTGAATTGCAGACTTCAAAGTTGCTTTACTATCTTAGTTAATTTTAGTTTAGATTTAGTTTCCTCATAGCAAAAAACCCTCGAGAATAATATACCCATTATAGCTACGAAAGTTATGGAAAACTACAGGAATAAAATCTGGCGCATGAAATTTTAAATTACAACTGTTATGACCTGCTCCCCGATACTAACCGGTTAGATGACAGTGATCATGCAATTTATCGTTATCTAAGAACCTTTCGCATATATAACAGTTAACTGCATCATCAAAATCACAGTTGTTTTTCAGCTGGTATTCTTATTGTTGCTGCTTAGATAATCTTTTGAATATTTTAATCATGTCACTTATTAGACATTTAGTAAGCACACGACCGGACATTCTAATTCGCCATTTTTACACCTATAAAACTTTACTGGACGTAAACAATTATCATCAACGCAACAAACCACTTCATATGTTACTCCATAGGGAACATGTTGCTGTATTTTCTTGTACTCGATTTATTTCGACTATTTTCTGTGCCAACCACTTGAAGAAGTATACATTCAAAAATCAGCATAAATGACAAAATGGGATGTTTAACTTACAGTAACAATTATTAAGTTTTAATACTTTTCTTTTTAACCTGGCATTGCAATTTTTTAACGATAACACAGTATGAGGGGATGTTCTTGCAATGTTTCTTTAGATAAACATCGTAAGGAAGGTAACAACGCTAACATAAATAATTTCATTTTCGTTATTATATTGTCTGCAAACTAGGATGTTAAAGATTTTATCCAGCTGTAATGTTTTGTGTAAGCAATACATTTATTTTTGAATTTTGATTAGCTTTTTCTGGAAAAAATCTTGAGTAAACAGTTTTTTTCATCTAGTCCGAAAACATTTATTGAAATAATGTTTGGTTTTCAAATTTTGGTATTCGATTCTCAAACTATAGCTAATCATTGCACAGCAAATATTTTTTTCAACTCGATTAGAGTTTCAACTTTGAGCATGTCCACCAAACATAATTGCCCAACGACAGCATTCGTTATCATATTCTTTGATATTTATGCAGCATTTTTGTTTGTAATTATTTGAGGGAGATCAAAACAAGAATTACCTCGAAATGCGTTGTACTTCATGTAAAATAACATTTCATTATCATTTTAAATTTCAATCCTGATCATGATGCAATAAATTCCTCCAACTTTTATTCATTTTCTGATGCGTGTCATCAGTGACTGAGGAAATATTTGTTCCAGCTAATATTTTTTGTGATTTAGCTAAAAGATATGAAATCTATATTATCAAAGATTATATGTGGTATATCTATTTCATTTTCTTTATGTTGATGTAAATTTGACGAAATAATACGATACTGGACTAATAGCTTCATACCTTTATAAACTGCAAGTTCTCGATTTAGAGTAGAGTTAACATGTGCTGAAATAATTTGATTATCAAATTTATAAACGTTATCGTAACCGAAGAAGGCAGTAACAACTCTTTTGCTTTCATAATGCTTTTCTTAGCAATATATCACAATTTCAGCATTTATATATATGTATAATATATATATATATATATATATATATATATATATATATATATATATATATATATATATATATATATATATATATATATATATATATATATATGCTAAATGTAAATAATGAAGTTACTGATATAAAAATGGTATATCATTTAATGAAATAAAATTTGAGACATATTGGTTTGACGGCGGAGGAAAAGGAAGAATATCACTTTTAACTAATTTATAGTCATTACTTAGGGAATGCACTTGATTCAGTGATTCATGTGATATAGCAATGATTGTTGGGTAAATCAACTACAGCAGGAATAATGATAAAAGAGTAGATAATGCAAATTGCACTGAAATATTTAAAATAGATTTTAATCCGACTATGTTCTGCAGAGACATCTTCGAAAAACAACGAATTTATTGAGCAAATGGTTCAATGATGATGACATTATAGAAAATGTACCTTTAGAAAATGAATCTCAAGCGAATCCAAAATTTGTTTTTTGTATGAGGCTAGTTATACAACAAGGAAACACAAAACCAGTGTTAGAAAATTTGAACGATAGCGGACACCTGTTCGTGACTGCGTGGCATAAAAACGGGCTTTGTTGGTTTATACAGTCACTGTTTTATTCATGAAACTTTTAATAGCGCTATTCAAATTGACTTAGTTATCGATCAAATCAGCAGCATCAAAACTGACAATCGCATTGCAAATTTAGATTTAGTTACACCAAAAACAAATTCTAGTTTTGGATCAGATGGTGGTGATAATTTTACAAACACCAATTATTTCAATAAATACTTAAACTGAAGAAAATAGGTGTAAATCGATGACGGCTGGTGCAAAATATCTTACAATTAATCCAGCTAAGGTAAAAGTTATAGCCGATGGTGAAAACAAAATCAGCAACTACTACGTCATCATTAGACAGACTTCTTTTTTTTATAAAAATATCACGACACTAATATTCTCTATAATTTAATATATTAATTTTCTGATTACATTTACCTCGTTAGTCATTTATTTCTTACAAATTAGATAAAATATATTTTGACATTGATTTAATGAAAGGACTTGTCGATATTTACGCTGATGATAAATTTTCACCGCGATATGACCGCAATCAGAAGCCGTCATCAACGACACAATCGCAAGTAATGTAATTTCTAGAGATAAATGTGAGTCGGATGGTTATGCAGAGAATGACATTTGCTTCACAACAACGATGAACAAAACGAAGTTGTGGATATGGTTGGTACAAAACAATTATGCAGACCGACAACTGAACGATATAATGTTAAGCATCATTTCTCCAAAAACATACATTTAATGTTACTGTTGCCGAGCAACAAATATTCTGACAACTTACTAAACCTTTTCTTAACATAAGAATAACTTGTCAAAGAGGAGCATAAACAATTCAGTTTTGTTTGTATTGAATTTGATGCAAATCGATAATCAACAAAATTAAATTTAATGTCCTTGTGCAGGCCGGTGAGATGGAAATCTGAAATGCTAACATACGAACAAATTTATAACAATATTATTTCCTTGATTACATCAAGGTCGATGATAGAACTTTAGGTCGCACCCAGCTGTTAAATTTATTACTGCATCCTCTCCATTTAACTAAACTTTGATTGTCTTTTTTCCTGATAAATTGTTTCAATAATAATATATCTTGTTCAGTTTTCTGCAATTCTTGTTCGTAAATAGGTACAAATTACCGGTTCCCTGATAGATACATTAGCGCGTAATTTGCATGTATTGTTAAAATAGTTAACAAATACTTCTTCGCTTCAGTTTGGAGTAAAATAGTTTTCAATTTTTTTTTGTCAGATAAATTCTAATGTTATAGCTAACATTAAATGTATGTCTGCGGTACATGATTTGGTTTGCCAGCATATTGATTTTCAATACATTTGGATACATTTTTATTGATCTGTGCTTTATGTCATTAAAACTATTGATAAATGTATCAGCAGTATGCTGTAGATTGTACATATATCTATTAGTTTTTTTTATCTGCCAGGTGTTTATGTATGAGATCGTTTAGTGTGCGTTTAAATCTCTCGACAATGGCGCCCTTACCCTCATTTCCAGGGACATAAGTTTTGATATTATTTTGTTCGAAAAACAGCTCAAATATTGTATTCGAAAACTCAACTCCGTGATCGGTTCACATTCTCTTTGGTTTTCTTTCTGTGCTTGTTATTATCTGTTTTTGTGCATGAATTATGGATGTTTCTATCTTATCTTAAATGGGTACGCTAAAAGCGTATTTGCTGAAAACGTCAATAACGTTAAAATTATATTTTTGTTATCGTCAAACTGAGCAAGATTGGATACATCATCTAAATCTTTCGCCCAGATATCGTCAACGGCATTTGCGACAACACATCGCGGAAACTTTAAGGTTTGACGTAAGATCAGACTCTCAATTACTTAATATTTTGCTCCAATCATCCTATTCAGCAGACGTCTATTAATACACTCTCGCATATTTTGCAGGTTTCATATCACGCAACTCGTTTAATTACTTTATCACAGCCATGCTTATCTTGTTCGTTATCACGATAACATATATCGTATGCATTTATATTTAATCAACTTGATCGTAAAGCCCTAGTCCTGGTGATGGATTATCGTTCTTGTCATGTTGTTTATCTAGCAGGTGATAAGGCCCGATACATTTGTGGTATGTTTTTGTCCAACCAACCTTTTGGGCTCGGTAATTTAAGAATTAATTTGTGGATGCCAATGCTACTGCCAATTACTTCACGGCGAATGCATGATTGACATCAATTATCAATATTATTTTCCTCTAGACAAAGAATTCTAACACTATCACAATTACATTTTATTATTTGTTTCATAACTGACAATAATATTATCAATACAAAATATTTTTATAGTGTTAGGACTCGTCGGTCCGGCAGCATTATCTGTGCCTGGGTGAGACATGATGCTACTTGCGTACAGTATAATGCCCCGATGCTAGACATCACTTTAAACTGTAGATCGTAGCTATATGACTAAGACATTTGTGCAAGCTTCGTTAAAGTTCCAAATCACACATACACGCACATAAACCCACATAAACATACATAGAGCGTGTTGGTCACCATGAATATGATGCTTTATAAAATGGCCAAAGTGATCTAGTAGAGAAACAAGCGATTTTACAGAAGTACTGACAATATTTTGAACACAATTTATTTCTTTCTTTCCCTCTCTCGGTTGCATTCAGCAGTTCGTTCCTTTGTTAACTCTATCTATACTAGAGTAATGTGCCAAATATCAAAATTAAAACCACAAGAAACGCAACCCATCCCCACCTTCGAACGTTGTTAAGAAATATGTGAAATGAAACCCAGTGGGGAAATGTAAGGGTTCTTCGAATAAACTGGTTGAACGGCGGCTAAAAAATTACTGCCGTAAGTATTATCAAATGTAACTCTCCTCCAATATAGTCAATAAAAGGTGTAGTCATTTAACATAGCCTTGATAAAATACACTGTCAAATATATTAATATAGGTTAATAACTGATCGGACCTACTACCAAAATAAGGAATGTGGTGTATAATATGTATCTTAAATTAAAGAAGATTGTTCATTTTTTAATAAACAGTGTAATACTTTTCATTTCAGAAGTGTAATATATTTGCTTTTAATATAATTCACTGACATCGGCATATTGAATACGTTAACTATTTGGCTAATAGCTTTCAGTACAAATTGTCACACATAATAACATTCACCAGTCAGGTACATTCATCGTTTATCAGTCTTGAGAGCACCCGTTTATGACACTTTAAGCGTTTTCATCATCTCATGCCATAGGGAAATTATTGCAGTGATCCTTTTCCATACGTGTCTGCTTGCAAGAAAGGTATCCCAGTTTTGCACGAATACGGATAAACGAGCATTTGCCGTCAATAACAATATAACATCAAGCCAACTGGCGGTTTCATCGATCGACAAGTGGCAATATAAATCATGTTGGGTCAACAGGGAATATTGTCTCCATATTTATGAGACACGAAAAATCTTATAGAAGACAGCCAAAGGTAACAAGAGAGGTTAGAGGATGTTTGCTAGCGTCGACAAGCGATTATGTAAACGATAGGTATAATAGCGTTCTGTGTAACTGTATAAATCGTTATATTATTAATCACAGCACTATTAGATGTCAAATCTCGGTAAATTTTATGATTATAAATAGGTCATGGTTAGTCGTTGATGTTGCCACAAAATATGAGATTTGCTGCTTAATTCTTGTAGAAAAGATATTTACATATCACCGGTTACCATCTGTATTTCATTTGAAGATGAAGATAGATAGGGATGTGGTTGAGAACGAAACATTCTTGGCCGGCCGGTGGCAGAAAGTGTTTTGTTTTAGCGTTAAAGCCGTATCCATGATACAAAAGTGACGGGGGCTCTGTGGCTCAACTCAACAGCTGTCAAAACTCTGGGACACGTCGTCTTTGGAGAACAATAATAGGTGGTCCACGAATACGGCATAGTGTTGTGGCTCAGATTTCAACACGCAGCTTCTGCCAGTGGCCACACCTGATGACAAACAGGGCCATCGTTGATATGCCGCAGTATATACTAGCATTTTAAGGCATCCTTTTTTACTTGATCCATTTCATCCAGCTCTTCAGTAGGTTGAACAGCGGTTCCAACCCGCCTTCTTTCAGGGTATCATCCAAAATGCTGATGTTTTGCCTGAATTAAAGACGGAAGACAGAAACTGCGACTCGAATTGTCTGAGCAGTCTGCAAAGCAAAAATGACAATTACAGTAGGTGAGTAGATACAGTACCCACACCGAGCCACTCGGTTGCGGTCAATGAGGATACGGAGAAAGCATGCCAGTATCGTTCCATGAATTGCTTTCCTTGCTTTCTTCCTCCAAAGTGTATATCATATCATGCTTAAAATAACGTTCATTCCAAGATAAGTAAAACATAAACACGTTAGATTCAATAGAAGCATAGTGGTGTTTATTATGGGATATCGCATGGTAGGGGAATGGTTAATGTGATGCTGCGAATATACTTCCAAACGTAAGGTGAACTGTTAACAGTAGTTAAGAAAACAGGAATAACAATAGTATCTCTAGTTATAATGCATTCGAGTTATCGCGCTCCCCGTGCTGTTGCAAAGCATCTATTTTAATAAAAATCCTATGAACTACACAATCGGTAGATGGTGAAATGGATTCCTTGTTTTCATTTTCATGTGTGTTAGTGCGTCTTTATTTCTATCTCATTTTCCTTTCACACGTGCGTTGATGTTTGTGTGCACATTCAACTCGGTTTCAAAATTTGACTGTGGTACGAAGACGTTGCTCAGGCGACCAAGGTGTAACCAAGTCTTAACTTCCGTTTATTTATTAATGGTCAAATGTATCAATTTTTAAAATAATGTTGCGACAAAACACTATGATTGGTCAATAAGTGAGCATAAAGGTGTATTATACTTAGTGATACTGGAAACTTTAATATCCCAACCTGATCATTAGCAACCCAAGATACAAAATATGAAAGTGATATTCATGCATTTTACAATTTATTTATTGACATGGCAATTAATCAAATCAATAGTTGCATATGTTTGTAAGTTTTCATTCTTTACTTGACGTTGTAAAAGAGCATATGCTTTTTTCTATGATTTAGGTGTAAAGTAATAGACTACAAATGCAGTTATTCATTATGAACATGAACATTACCCTTACAATGTAATTAGACAACAAAATATCTTAAAATACGTTCTGCATAAAAATTGAATTTTACCAAATAGTTGGATGAATTCTGTTTTGCTGAAATGTTGACAAGCCTACAAGATGATGAAATCCAGCTGACCATGTTATTCAAGGTAATCAAGAACATGGTGGACACACACACGAACAAACATTGTATCCTGGCATCTTGCAGAACCATAGAAAATCACACCAAGTAGCTGATATTAACTTCCGCAGTTGCAATTATTTTAATGTTAAGCTATCTTCTGCGAGCCATCATGGCACGATTACCGGCTAAAGGTAGAGAATATACAGAGCAGGTACCCCATAAGCAGGAACTTTCCATCATCATTTGCTAATGCATTTGTTAATTACAAATAAGACCAAAATATATCTCAAAGTTATTTCACTTTAGTTACATTTATTTATTTATTTATTTGCTGCCACGGTAGCCGTGTTGATTTGAGTCTTGATTTATGGAAAGGTATATTGACACTCTTAGTTATTTATACCTTTCTTATCACTACCATATTTACTATTATATAGACATAGAATCACCTATTGAATAAAAGTAACGACTGACTGTATCAATGTATAGACATAGATGATTAGCCCAATTTATTCGCTGCACTGATGGGCGTTTAACTGGCAATTTGCATCTGCGTCCATGCAGATCTAGATGTTCCCAGGGTATCCATGTACACGTGGATGTTCTCCGTCGGTCCATATTTATATTGCTATACCATAGACATCCCTAGTATAAAAGTGGGTGGTGGTAGGCTGTGGCTGGCTACGAACTCTTATGAACATCAATGGTTGCTAAATAATTTGGGTCCTTTTTGCATTTATCCATTATCCTTTTCCCTTGCTTCCAATCAACGTTAAATATCTCATTTCATCCCAACTAAATCTGCATGCAAAAACTGATTTCATTTCAAATATGTGTCCCGTTATTATTAATACCTCGCAAAGTTGTGGTTTGTTTCTTGCTATGAAATCTATATTGTGCTATCAGATATACCACAGGTACAAATTGTCAAGAATCTGAATGCTACTTATTTATTTTCGTTTTAACTTTGCTTTATGGGGCGTAATTTGCATGACATTGAAAAGGGAACTGTAATGTAAAAAATGACCATATTAATAAGGCTATTGACAAGGTGACAAGTAATGTTAAAACTGCTTCTTATTAACCAACAGGTTGTTCAACTGACAAAACCCGTTCGTCTACTGAACAGTACACACACTTAATCGCACAATGGGTAGGGTGCAAAAGGAGGGGAATGAAAGAAAAGTGATATCTTTTATAAACAAAAGTAAAATATCCATTATTTCCTCCTCGTGTTACAAATTTCTTAACGTCCCTTTTTGAATAAAATTCCGTCCCTACCACTATTTGTAATCTATATAATACAAGCAATGAAGTGCATACACTCACTATACACAGAGACATATTTAGGTACTTTAAAATGCAAAGGTCGGTGAGTTTTCTCTTTATCATACACACACATATGCATACATAAATATTTATGCCGATTTATGTTTAAGAAAGGAAAAACAAATGAGAAATACATACACGTTTATAACGATAACTTTTAGGCGAACAATTTAGTACCATATCTCTATTTGTAAGATGACTGAGTGGCCCTGAATTTCTCCATTGGGTGGCCAATAAAAGATGTCTCCGGCATAAGCCAAATATAAACTGAGTTTCCCTTACTTTGTAATACACTCTCCTCCTTTCTAAACTACAGTTTATGTGATATTGTTTATGGGCAACGATGACTTCTCATCCAAAAGGAAGTATAAATTGCACAGAAAATAGAAATATGGGTCCAAGACTTCACGTTCGTCACATGTCCTTAAGAATAGATGACACTGGGTGAAAACACATACATGCATGCATGCAGGCATGCATACATACATACATACATACATACATACATACATACATACATACATACATACATACATACATACATACATACATACATACATACATACATACATACATACATACATACATACATACATACATACATACATACATACTTACATACGGCTTTTTATATCTTTCAATCAGAATACAGAGCATGACATCATTTTCTACATACATATCAATGAACGTTAAACAAAACAGTGGCATAGCTGAAGCTATTACCTTTTGGGATTTCTTATCTTCTCTGTAATTTTTGTCGATACAACAATAATATTAATATGCGCCTATGACGATCGAACACACATCTAGTAGAATTGCCAAGTTAGGGCACCAGGAAATAAAAATACTAATTTCAACGCACAGTATAGCCTTTTCTTTGTCATGCTAATCTTGTTTGTTCAAAACATATTATTGATTCCTTTGCATTGACGTAAATACGTAATTATGTCCATTGTTTGTTTCTCTTGTTGTGTATATGCAAAGTGTCACTAAAAATTAACCTTACGTCAAATTGTTTTGTCAGGAGTCATGATATATACAGTACTTTCAATGCGGATGTCTAAATGGTTAAAATCTCTCAGCCGCTAAAATGAGTAATCTTCTGATATTTAAAGATGATACATGGCTACTGTTGTTTAGCGACATCCAGACCTTTACAGTGAAGAACGCCAGCATTCTAAAAGAACTCATACAATAAACTTTGATCACATCACTTTCATTGCTTTCGGATCTTGATTTTATTGCTTAAAAAGAAGCATATCTAGATAGGTTACGATCCTGTTAACTGTAACAATGACCTTGGAGCATCTGATCCGATGATAAATATGTCACAATGTTGGAACCCAGTTATCATGTTTGATAAGGCTCGGTATTTATAATCCAATGTCGCTGTTTCATCTCAAAAGCTGCCAAACTTTGTTTCTTTGACTAATTTTCGTTTGTGATGTGTACTTAGCTGCATATTGATGACATGATATAGCTTATAGCTTGCGAAAAAAAACGTCGAAATTCAGCGAAAACTTGCAAAAAGATATTAGAAAAGGGCTCACTATATACGTTTGTTTTGATTTTTAGTTTGAGCTCTAAGAGTGAAGGTGGATACAATAACTGCATTAAGATTTTTTCTTCTATTTCTGGATAGGGTAGAACGTACCCTATACACACTATCCTTTGTAGATAATGCAGGGATGCTTAACAGTGTTTTCTATGTGCTTTGAATATACATTTCGCTAATGAAAATTCTAATATATTCCCTAAGTGATGTTATCGATAATAATAAATGCCAAAATACAATATGAACTACATCAGTGCATGATAATTATAGTAGTTTCAAAATAGAGTATCTTATTGATTATAATCATGCACAAAAGTGAAATAACATACTCCTTTTTATCCGATTGGGATGGTGAAGTACACATGTTGGCAACAAAGCGACGACTCAGATTTTATAGAATGGAAGAGATATATTTTAGAATATCAGAATAAGAAAATCAGAAACAAATGCTGCAGGTTTTAAGTGGAGAAACAAGAGCAAGCCACATAGGAAAAAAAACAAACAAAACAAACGCTGTTTTAACACACAGACTATATTACATATTCAGAAAATTCAATGTTCTATATTTATTTTGTAAAATGATATCACTCTCGGTGATGGGATAATTTTTGCTCGAAACAAAATTGGTTGTAATCAGTACATAACATTAGCTTCTTTAGCAATTAGTGGCTAGCATATTTACCTCCAATACTGCAATAAATCAGACAGCAACTGTATATATCTTGTACAATCCTTCTTGAAAAATATTCATCTTATCTCAAAACATGACCTCGGAATGCAAACTTTCATAAACAAATGTGTGGTATAGATGCTCCGATGCTCACATTGGTATCCTAAATCGTACAGTTCAATGAGGTTCATGATTTCATTTTCATGATTTATTTGTATGAGGTGATATTCACTTTTAAATAAATGTTCCAGTAGATACTAGAGAAATTTATTTTTCATGTTCCTTGTTCTGTAAGTCTTCCATTGCGAAATTTATTTATAAAGATGAAAATATAACCTTTTAAAAAGTTCGTGAATTAGGAGCTGGTTCGAGAGGAATGTATATTCTTCTCAGAAATGGTTTTCAAAAGTCATTATCGCAAGCTTTACGCAAATATTTTCAGTACGATTGTTTATGGATCAATGCATGTTACTACGGTTTACATTGCTGATTTTTAAAAACAAAATGTTTGAATCGAGAAATGAAAACGTTTAAAGCTTTCGAAATAATTTACCTTAAATTTAAAGTCATTAGGATTTACAATTACACAATGGTCAAAGTTCATGGTTTAGACAATCAAATGAAAGTGTATTATAAAGAAGGTTTTTATACATTTGCAAACTGTTTATTAATACTATTGTTATGTATATCCATATTGTGTGCTTAACTTTTCTCCTTCATTGTAGATACTTCTTCTATTAACATTATCATTCATGTCATTCGCAATAATACCTATAAAGGCAACTTTGTATCCTTTGCTGACATTTATAATGGGTAAACCAATAAACTCTATCAGTGTATGGGAAAATTTAGCTATATTTTTTCTGATGAAAAAATGATTAATGACCTTAAGCAGCAAAACAGCTTTCAAATACGTTACTTACGCAAACTTGACGGAGTATTATAAACCTCAGTGGTTTGTACTGATTGAATGGGGAACCAAAAAGGGGAATTATTATATATTTATTCTGATAGATTAAAGCCGCCAAAGGTTTGGTCAATGTTACGCTACAATTATTAGTCAAAACTCAGACTGAGTTTTCTTTCTCATGTTACCGAATGTAACAATTACGTTACCAATGTGAAACGATTCTGAAGTTGATGCTAATCGCAAATGCTTTACGGGTATGATATTTACAACGCTGTTCTCATAATTTCTTTAATAATTGACTCAATAATTCCATTCTACGTTTATCATCAAATAACAGTAATGCATGTCATATTGAAATAACTATACTCTGCACAGTTGTTACCTGTTATTACCTATTTATACAAATTACACAACAGTGCAGTTTGATAAGGTTGTTTGCAATACGTATTAATTTTGTGTCCTTGGATAACAGCAGTTTCAAAACTCATTAAATATAACTGACATTTATATGTGTAAGTCTTCAATTAGTGTAAATAAATCTTTTTGAATATTATATCTTATTGCAGGTGATATGAACAACAATGGAACCATTGCAGAGAAAACAGTGGAGCATATACATTTTTACTGATCATATTGGTATATAATTTCATGGCAAATTTAGAATACGTATATTTTAAATTTCAACCAACCTAGAAAATATTAAATATGCAATAAATTATTTAAACTGGCACACACCATTGGATGATGGATTAAGCAGACGAAGTAGTTACTTATTACGGTATGAGTCAAATGATCATCACTAAATACTATCAGAAGATATCAAAATATTCCTATTAAGGCTAGAAGAGGTTTGAACTAGGTTGAATTTCAAAAATATTCCACAAAGCAATGTATTTTCATTTAGCTATACATTGCTGTCACATTCTTGACATCCTTGAGCTATTCCCTTGACAAGCATCGATCCCCCCTCTTGCAGGAACAATGCCGGCCAGACAACATAGGCGGCATATTTGCCGCTTTTTGTATAGGCCCTAAACTTCTCTGTATCAAATATCCTATATGATCCAGTTTCCTTCTCCGCTGTTATATGCAGATGCATCGGCGTTTCCTTAAATCCCATCTTGAAGCAAATGTCAATACATCCAGTCAGGTACTTACACGTGTTGGGCATCTTTGTTTCAGATATTCCCAGGCTTGTCTTAAGTTCTGTCTCCAAAAGCTAATACGAGAATAGATGACGTAGAATGAGACGATAGATGTGCACGATACGTAGAATTCAATTTTCCAGAAAGTAAAATCATTTTTGTATATCTATAAAAACTCCTACATGACAAGTTGTGTACCGCAGCAAATCATATTATATGAGCTTGTCAGCAAATATTTTTAAAATTTAAAGCAATAAAAAATGTAAAAGAAGCGATATAAACACTAGTCCCTAGATTGATGCTAAATTACAGTTGCATCACATAAAAATATATAAGACCTTATTGACCCAAATTACATCACTTTTGAATTGATGTCTTCAAATTTGGAGCTATATCAGCTATTTATGGCTAATGCAAAACATAATGAGATGTCGTTTTGATTTAAATAAGGAAGTTCTAATAATCGTCGTTGTGTTACAAATGTAATGCAATTTATTGTCACTATATAAAAATTGAAATATATCCTTTCTTATTTTGGATGAAATATAAGTAGTTAACATAATTTTAGAAACTGCTACAGCTTCTCTAAGCTTTATAGTTGCCTCCAAAAGATGTACACAAAAGGTAGGAAATCAAGGCTTTCCATTTTGGCAGAAAAACAGAAACACAGCAATAATATGTACAATCGTAGATGCCATGGGATGGTGTGGGTCGGTATGTACGCACCCCTCTGGATGTCATATCTGAATATGTTTTAGCTCTCTATCTGATAAATACATATTTGCCCATACTCCAAAATAATTTTGCGGGCAACCCTGTCAACAATGTCACTGTAACGTTGCCGATTAAATGATTATATGGTTTCAAATGATGGAAAATGAAAGACAAAATATAGGTTACCGATTATGCAATAACAAAGTCATATCATGACATTATTCGGCTTACAATAATTTGTGAATGCAAATTAAACTTAATGGGCATGAATGTATGGAATAATTTTGGATTAAGCCACTAGCTCGTTTGCCATGGAACTAAATGATACAAAATTCCGTATATCATTTACATACAAAATAAGGTTGCTTCTATACCTTACATAAATTTTGATCTCGAGAAACAGGTGTATCATGGCATTCGTTTTAAACATAGTGTTGTTAAGCGAATGAACCTTTTGTACTCGGATGTCCTTATGTAGGCCTTAGTTTGCATTTGCTTCTTAGTAACACAGAATATGCAAAACCGGAAGATAGGGCTCGAATAAAAGGATATGTTATTATGAAATGCCATTGGAATATTATTGAAAGGTCTGATCACCTCGCAAAATAGAAACCACAGTGTACTCATACAACACCAATAGGTCTAGCACACCGATAATAATATTTGTACGTTACATTAGTTGCTAATAAAGTGTTTTAGTGAAAGTTTACAAAAGAATGCAGTGATCATGTACGTCTACTCACGAGTACAACATAATTACAGTCCGTGCGTGTGAGCGTGTGTATGTCAGCGTCGAACAGATTTCAGCTATTGATTGATGCAACAAAGGGTTTCTTTCAAAACCATCAAGTTCAAGGCATTCACAGTGAAGTGGGATCAAAACTAGAGTCAAATACCGCACATAGAAGCAATCCATGCAAATGCTTAGCAAAATGCGCACTACTTTGGCAGGGCGCTGAGTTTATCTGCGTTGTAGGGCTAAGAATAGTGTTCCATAGATTGAAAGTAGCTTGAAGCGCTTCAACAAAGAAGTTCCAACCGAGAAAGGTTGGATACCATTTATTGAACTCCGAAGTTACACGCTCCAACAGTCTAGTGATGCGAGAGATTCTCGTTTCCATCACGGTCAGCTGTTTGACGTTGCTAACATTTACCAACAGAGACTTCGGTGTAATTTTTCAGCACGACAATCAAATAGATGCTACATACAAATACTACAAGCTGCAAAAATGCTTGAGCATCGCCTTGATTCTCACTGCATTGGGATTTAATATAAACACAATCGTGATTATGCTCACATCTGGTACAGGATCACCGACATCACATATTGTCGTCTTCACACTTTAATCCGACGCTAGGATAATGACATGCGATTTGACCAACATGAAGTGCACAAACCATTCTTTATCCCACTGCCTAGACTGCCCTTTGGAAATTAGTCAACTCTGTGATACGCATACATGTTGGGTTGATTGTGGCCATTTTAATATTGTTTCACGTGCATTCTACCCTGTTTCATCTAGAAGTGGTCACCAGTCAACATATGAACACAAACATTTACGCCTCATCTAGAGGTTATACACTAGATGGCAAAAATAGCCAATTTACATTACTACTTATAAAAATGGTCCTAAAAATTATAAAATTGTTGTTTTCAAATTACATCTATACACAATTGAAGCTGATGCACCAGCAGTGTGGAGATGACCATTAGATAAAAGCGAGAGAGTCAGAGAATCACAGATTGACTTTTAAATAGGGCACTTATCATCAAAACAGTTGTGTCCTCATCAGCTACATTTGATGGACTGAATAGCACAATATTTATGGGTTGGAAAAACGAACTGATAAAGAGATTGTTGGTGATACTGTATACACGAAAAGAAAACGGGAACGTTTCGGGTAGCGAGCATGTCAAACGTGGACAAATATATTGTCATGGGACAACTGATAAACTGACAGATTGGCCAGTTTGTGACATCCATTTATTATACGCCAGAGCACGCAGTAGAAAGTAGGCACAATGTTGGAAATGACAGGATCATGCAAGCACAAATGATGACATAAGCAAAACTGTAACTGATTATCGATGAATCAGAATGTGGGACTATACAGTGGGTGCAAACTTCCATGATGTGACACAAGTTAAAAAGTATTAAACAGAGTGTAGTTGACTTGGCAAGAGGAGAAAACATGGTCAAAAAGATATCAGAAGCTGCCTATGCATACGATTCTCCTATTTGCACTGCTCAACAAAGCGGGTTAAATGTATTTGCTGTATGCTTTAATGCCATTATCAGTACAACATAGGTTATACATGGCGGCCAATGTAAAGTGTAGAAGAAGAGCTCGGAGAAAGCCCCAGAAAGAACCACCGATCCACGAAAAGGTACGGGCAAAAGAGAGGATATTATCTTATATTTTAACTGTGGAACTAGAATGTTCTTTCCTGGATCCGGTATGTGCACACGACAGAACTTTGCGCCGTTACTGCAGCATTCTTCATGTTGGACCGCTGGACCTCTAGTAGGTCCTGATGGGTAAAGACCTGTAGTCATATGTGGCAGACGTGCAGATATTTTAGTGGTTATATGTAGCAAAAGGTCTACCGAACATTGGAGAATATTTATTTCTCCAATCAATTCCCTAATGATAAGAACGTAAATGCCATTCTCCATCGAAAGAGATTGGCTGCGATAGTTGGTTTGCGGCGCTCATCCTTGCTAAAGTGGCCCTCTTTCTGAATAAAATGCTAAGAAAATCAGACTTAGGGTTGTGTCTGGGGTGTCTATCTACACACCCTAGTAAACATGGTCATTTTTCGTCTTGTAAGCGACCACACCTTTTTTCCTGCTCAACGAAGTATTTATGACAATTATTAACAGATCGTGGTGGAATGCCGTTTGGCTTTGAAATGTACGTACGGCAACGAACGTAAGGTGACACTTGTAGGTCGAACACATTTTAGCTATCAAATACCAATTCACAATCGTTTCAAGTGATTTTGTGAAAAATGCTTAGTGCGATGGCATTTTAACTTATGCGTCCAGTTGTTCAATTTCGCAATTTTCTTTTTGAGCTGTTGCATAGTTTTGGAAAGAGTCCGTCAATTTAATGTTGTCGGATAGTTTATATTTCTTGTATTAATTTGTTTTCAATTCTTGCCCAACTGCTTCTTCAACACAAGCCTAAATATCCATATTCAAGAATCCATTTCCCTAAATTCATTACTGATGGTAGCTTGAGTATTAGGGGCAACAGCGTTAGACAATGCAGAAATGTCGATCTCAGGCCCGAGCTAACTTGCGCTTTGGATCGATAGTATTTTACAGTCGACATATTAATGCCTAAATAAACAAATTTTGATAAGTTCCAGCGCCTCTTTTCCTCACTTTTCATTGTTCTGTAACTGTGACGCTGAATATACCTTTACTGACATCCCTTTATTTAGCAGCTCATATATCAAAGGCTTCTTGTGGAAATGACATTTAGAATTGATACCTAAATTTGCGTCTAGGCAGAAAAAAGCTGTTTGGTTGACATAACTATAGTGACAGGGCAATTTCAATTGCACGAGGCCTAATCCCCTATTTAGAAGTAAGTAAGC
>JAEAOA010000875.1:45000-140000 GCA_016746295.1 Potamilus streckersoni
GGCTTCAAAGCGGATTTGATTGGCCAGCGTCAACGTTAGCTGCCGGCGCGATATTACATCTGAGTTGAGGTCGCTGCCAGGTGAGAAACAGTTTTCAGGATACACTTTTCGCTACACCGGAACTCAAACTGTAGTTTTGATGAATTATAGTATACGCTTAATGCGTGCTGAATATGCGTCTATTGAGATACTTATATGCACGATATAATCTTGATCTTGTCACGCATAGGTACAATGATCTGAGGAAAGACATATCGCCGAAGCAAAATTTATTCTTGCGTTAAAAGCAATTATTTCCCCAATGATCCTAGAATGCATTGCACGCTTGCTAATTACAACGCGACTCTCGGAAACATGTTGATAGGTGCTAAAGGATTATAAAATAATCCGTGAACTACAATTTACATGGTTATAGGAAGGTACCTTAGTGATCAGTAAATGAGCAAGTGCCTCACCTGTGGCCAATACATTTGGCAAATGTTGGTTGACACAAGTATTTTGGCAGATTTTATTTACCGGCGACAAAAAAAAAACACTCCATAAGGATGGTTTAAAGTTAAACATCAAATGGAGATCATCAGGCTGATAGTTTCTTTCTGCCACATGGCACTGTTGTAAACAAGACTAGTAGGGGTACTTCACTCTCAAATACAAATGAGCGTTGACACTTGTCGATGTCGCCGGTGAATACAAAGAAACTTAACCGATAACGTTCCAAACAACCGCTGAGGTCGCAGACCAATAACATGAATAAGTATTTTCACGAAAATACTTCACTACAAGTATCTGCTTGATAATATTTATTAAAGAGTCAGGTTTGAGTCAAACATATCTTCGCATATTACATTTAGCGAGAAAAACAAGGATGTCTCTTCGACTGAATCAATCATTTTCTTAGCACTGCTTTGGTCGGATTGCTAACGCAAACTCAACTTTAATTGTTTTATCGGCTCGTAGTTTGGCACACTGCAGGTTTCAGTCGAAATTATCACACGAGAAAATGTTGTTCTGCCGTTCTCGCCTATTCCCAATCAGGTCCAACATGCCATTTAAAGAAACTATGACAATTTTGTTATATAACTTATCTCTCTCGTTTATCTTTTGCAAACATATGCCTTAGCGTTCACATAATAAAAGCGTTCAAAATTTTAATTCACCTTAATGACCCATGTTGTTTTCCCCAGAACATTCTCCGGCATTCAGATACACAAGTTTATCACGAATAACCAGTTCATTTACCGATGGCGCCGTTGATATTTTGGGATAATTATCTTTGGGAAAATATTCTTGCGCTACATTATACTTTCTGTTTTTTATTTAATTATGTAGTGGTCATATGGAACAAATTAATCCGGTGTTTCTGAGTTTCTCTATCAATGAGTAGTCAACGTTAACGCAGAATATTTGTCTAGATTTGTCAGTAGCTTTTCCGATGTAAAATGAATTCATGGCAACTCTAACCTTAGCAGGCTTGCGTACTACGGCCTTAAATATATTAATAATTGATAACAAGTTAATAAAGTGTCGGGGCTATCAACCTAAATATATTAATCATTGATAATATCATTGTTATCATTGATAACAAGTTAATAAAATGTTGAGGCTACTACAAGTGTGCATTGTGGGGATTCCTTCTTTTGTAAAAAATTATATGCCCGATGCAATCCTTTGTCAACATATTTAACCTGGCATCGGAGCGGTGACAGTCAGTCAAGAGACAACGCGTTCGAGTTTTGCTCAGTAACTCTAATGGTAATACTATGATTATATTTACACCAGGTCTGATAAGAAATAGTTGTCGAAATATCCTAATTTCATGTTCCCAGCAAAGATTACGTAATCGCAAATTTGATCAAAGCGAAGGGAATCAAATTTCAGCAATATGATAAAACAAGAATTTTGCCCCACAAGCAAGTCTGTGTGTGTGTCGATATAAATAAAGTAATATATATATATATATATATATATATATATATATATATATATATATATATATATATATATATATATATATATATATATATATATATATATGCATAATGTTACGTATCGGCTCCTTTATAATTATAAAAGAAGAGTGAAGACAACAATCGTTGTAAGTTTTAACAAAATTAATTTATTTCCCTAGAAAACACGGCGAAAAGGCAGAAATATGAAACAGGACTCACGGTTTTCACATTTCATGAATTGTATGAATTGTACTTTAAGCCACAATTTGTACTGTTCTGTTCTAAGTTAGAACCAGGCAGTTCCATTAAATATCATTGTGTAGTCCTCCAGCGAAACAAATATTATTTAAGAAGTAGTTGAACTCCTAAAGCTATCATATATAACAAAATACACCTGGAGCTCTTAGGATGTAAACAAAAGTAAACACTTTCCCGCAGAAGATAAAGAATACATTGTTCTTCAAGGTATAAGGACGACTCTGAATGACTGACTGTTTCATCATTCACACGTGGTTATCTCATGATCTTACCATAGTAGTACAGGATGTAAACACATACAATTAGAAATGATCTTGGACACAAGCAATCATTTACGCCGGCTGTTTATAAAATCCAAGAAACTGAAACAAATCTTACGCAATCTAAGAGACATATTTACATTCTAAATAAACACGACATTTCTTTAAAACTATCAGACGCTCAGAACATAATCATTAACAAAATAATAATATATATTGATATAAACATGGAATGAAAAATTTCAAATGTCATATTTTAACACAAGTAATTAGGCTACATGGTCGTAACTATATATATATATATATATATATATATATATATATATATATATATATATATATATATATATATTCACTAGATAGATATTCCATTGCAAAATTATATTTTTCATCATGATGTTGATCATGTTTGGCAATGAAGGTAGGGTTCGTCTTGAATTATACTGACCCATCCTGTCGTACATGCTAGAAATTTATGTCAACATATAAATCATGGCTGGTGTCCTGCTAATCATGCCTACAATCGCAGATATAAGGAGGAAGAGGTTTTATATAAAGCTCTCAAGAACTGCGCAAATAGTGTGTTATTCACCTACGTTAGAATCAACAATGAATCCACTCTGTGCATAACGTCATCGAGTTTAGACGTGGGACTTCGAATGTGACAGCAGAGTGTGTAGGTCCTGCTTGATATCCAATAATTCATGGTACACGAGTCCAGTTAATTTCTTTTATTGTTCATGACATTGTTACGTTAGGTGTGTAGACATAGGTTAGGAGATATTTTATCCACGGAACAGGTCCTCACAACTCAAAGACCTACCATTGTTTGGCCAAATTGTAGGATATATCTTGGTTCTATGACGGATAGGCTGATCCACACGAATGATTGTATTAGACAGAATGCTCGCAAAGTTTGTTCGTTTGGTGGATGAAAATGGATGATCAAACGTGGTATTGATTCGTTGCTAAAAGAGCCATATTATTATTCCGGTTGTGGTGGAACAAGGCCGTCGTGGCTGGCATTACATTGTCAAGTTCATACAACTGTGAGGCAGTACGGGACGTTTGAAGTGCATAGAAGGCCAGTAAATCAAGCCAGTAATCGGGATGTATGTTTTATTTTGATTGCACTCATTCGAAGGTGATAAAGGCGATTGGATGTTGCGTCCATGGGATTAGTTGTCTTACAGTTCTGCTAAGAAAGTATTGCCATGATGAGATGATAATGGAGAAGTCTGAGCTGTATCTGGTTGATGAGTAAATGTGCATTAGCATTTGGGCTAGTATTCTTGAAAATTTTATATTGTTAAAATGTCCTTCAGGTAAGTTGTTTTAAAAATATATTATTCAGAACGATACTCTATGATCATGGAACCAATTCGTATTCATTTCCAATAGTATGCTAATCAAGTCGAATTCCTACTTCATGATGGGTATATGCATTTATTTGTGACAGTTGCTCTTCGCCTTCTTGATAGATCCATAATTTTAGTTTTCTGGTCGATTACATTTATTGTTTTACTAAGTCATTTATCTTTTAAACTTGACTGTAGCTCTATGTTTCTTTTAAGAAATTTCTTCTCAAACACATGTTGGTATTATGCCGAAACATTTTACGAATAATATATGTATCGTTGGTATGAGTTTTTGAATGACTTTGCCATGACAGCTGTTTTCCTAGTAAGTATTTATTTTTGTGGGAGTGGATATGTGGGTGGGAGTTTGGGAGGACCGGCTTTATTCTTTGAATAAAACCGAAATAAAACCGATATTGTTCCAAATAAAGTAATATACCTGAAATAATAACATGTTATATATGGTAATGGAATGATATTTCTTGGCAATAGTAAAGCTGAGTATTACGGCAGATACCTGTGAGTCAGTAGTTGCTCTTGATGAACTAAAATCGTGCTTGACCGCGAGGGTACTGGAAACTAACTTCATTGTGTTGTATCTATCCCATGTGATTTCTTTGCATTTGCGATATGCATTCTGTGAATAAAACACACAAAAAATGAATACATCAACCATCCTAATGTTATTTCAAAGTATATTTAATATGCTCCGTCAATTTGGGCATTATGTCGACCTTAGTAGCAAAATCGTATTTAGTTTACAGAATAGCTGTAAATTTTAACTTCACTAAAGTAAATTAACATAGAAATATGAGAAATTGTGCAATCCAAGTTTGTGTTATTCCCCGGGATCAATCATTTTATGTTTCAGAATTTTAATTCAAGGAAATCGACTGGATTCTGGCAGTTTTTGCTTGAAAAATATTGTAATAAAAAGCTAACAAAAACCTAATAACCACGGCCCTCGAAATGAAACAAGACTATAAGTAATGTTATAAATAAATGTTCGTTTAATCGAGCTTAAACATTTTCAGCATTTTATACCATTATAATATTAAGTAGGTATCCTGTAGCCTTTTCCTCAGAGAAACCCAACGCTTCAGTCAATTCCTGGAAGGCATCTGTCCATTCATTATCATATAATTCGGAATACAACTCAGATAGTTTCGTTGGCCTAAAAGGATCATTCAGATTGGCGATGTTGACGTTGTCATGTGCAAGCCGTTCGCCTACAGATGTGCTTAACCTGAATAACACATGTTCCATTAAAAAACCCTCATTGCTTTTGTATTCTTTGCTAACATAAATTATTCTGCTGACGATATATTATAAAAAGTTTGAGTGGAAATTAAAACAGATAATAAAGATATGATTGGAATCTTTCAATAAATCAGCAATAAAATAATTTAAATGTGTACGCCACATACATCGTTGCTACACCAGTAACCAACTCAAGTGTCAGTTCTATATATAACACATCATTAATAACTCACCAAATATTTTATTATTTCATATTATGGAAAAATATTTTTTCTATTATAATTATGTGATATAAAAATAAACTATTTTGGAATTGTATCTGCTAGTATAGCACCAATTTCACCTACCATTTAGTAATTTTACATCATCTTATGAAGTTATTTGTTTTAAAATATAGCAAAGTGAATGTGAATGGTTTAGTCTATGCGTATGCGTATAATGGTTTAGTCTATGCGTATATATATATATATATATATATATATATATATATATATATATATATATATATATATATATATATATATATATATATATATATATATATATATATATACACATATATATATATATATATATATATATATATATATATATATATATATATATATATATATATATATATATATATATATATATATATATATATATATATATATATATATATATATAGATGCAATAAACTGACGACGAACAGTATGAAACTAGCAACTAACTAGCCTAAGCGCTTTCGACTCTTAAGAAGAGTCTGAAGACAGAAATGTAGAGGTTTACAAACGCAACGTTTATGTGTTTATTTGTTTCTCGTAACTATGTTTTGTATTTGCCTTTGAAAAAGACTCATTAAGAGTCGAAAGCGCTTAGGCTAGTTAGTTGCTAGTTTCGTACTGTTCGTCGTCAGTTTATTGCATCTATTTTAATTAATACCTGACAAACGTGATCCCTTGGTGGATCCAGTACGCTTGAGAGGGTTGTTATTCGCCATATGATTTGTATTCTTTATATATATATATATATATATATATATATATATATATATATATATATATATATATATATATATATATATATATATATATATATATATATATATATATATATATATCACTAATTATTGAAAATCACGAAGTTTTCAGAGGTAATACAATACATGATTTGCGAATCTAATTCACAAACAGCTTTATATCGATTTAATACATGTTACCACGGCAGTGTGCGTTATGCAAAGTTGAGTTAGGCGTTAGGAGGTGGGGCGGAGAGAGCAGGTTCTAGGTGAATGAAATCTGTCCTTCAACTAAACCTTGGTCTCACCTTTATCAATATTTGGTGCTGTCCTTTACATTCGTCTATATAATGAAATTGTTTCATTACTTGGTGTGTTTGCATAACATTTTCGCCAGTACTTAAATTGTGGAACTTATTGGGTCAGTAACATCGTACGATGTGAGAAATATTTATGAAATCTTCTTGAAAACGAAAAGACTGAACATTATTTTTAATATTATTACTCCACGATAGTAAAATGTTGTCTTAAAAGAAGAATGGCATATAACAGTTTCTGGGTTTAGAACAAATTACTGTTTATATCATAACAAAGTATACATAAATCATTGCTAGAAGGAATAGCTATCATTCCGAAATCTGGAGATCTTATAAAAGTTTTACTTGTGTTGCGGTAACATATACGAACCAATATAAGAATGTCAATAATTAATGTTTCACAAAATACCATTGTGGTAAATCTAGTTTACATACTCATATTTCACAAGCCGCATAAATTATGCGTTAGTGTTCGACAAAAAGGTACTGATTCAACATGGCTACCTGTTTGAATGTAACATTAGTTATAGGTAACAACGAATTTTAAGAAAGATGAGGTAAACATTATGGAAATTTGGATGCCATATTAATCCTAAAAAGCTGTTTGATTATACAAGTCCCTGCGATCTGAGAATGCCTTTTATGAAGATCGCTTGACCCTATCATCATCATTTATCTAAGTATTGCACCCGATTGAATAGTGCGCCTATTAACAAGTTCAATATGTATGGAAGAACGTGTATAATTGCAAATATATTATAGTTTATTATGCATTTAAGTCCCTGTACAATAATCGATTTGTGTGAAATCCTAATGCACATGTCGGAACAGTTAAAGTACACATACATGCATATCTACACTCATCGTATGATTGTATTTGTGTTGTAACCTACCGAATAACAGCATATGTAAAGATATATTATGCTATATCCCTCCTGCATGTGAATAATATTGTGATGAGAAAATTGCTAAGACAATGACACCACGAAAATTTTTTTGCGACAATGGAGCATAATGATTAATTGATCTTTTACCAATATTCTATACATAACATGAATGAGCTTTCGGAAGTGTCTAAAAACTCACAATTGTGATGCTCGCATATATACGAGTATTACCATTTCTGTGTTTCTGTGTATCACATAGTAGGTATAGATTTCCTATAGTATGTGTTGTTTCATATCTTTGATATTATAACACGTTAAAATAACACTTTATGTAATTCTGATTGGTCCAAATAAGCCGATGAAATTATTGCTCAGTATCCTCATTACTGATGGGCTGCTATCGTTGGTAAACGTTTCTATCCCCGACTTCTGAAACGTTTTGTTTTGAAAGAACATTTTTGCGGCTATCTTGTAACTCGACTCTCCAACGGAAATTGAGAAAAAAATATCTCGGCAATATATTACCCCAATATGTCATGTTTAAGAATATCATCATAAGAAAAATGGGGTAAAAGCTACAAGGCAAGAACAACAATAAGAAGTAAAACTAAGGGCATTTCATATTTGATAGTGGGTGGCTGGGAGCGGGATGTATATCTGTAACACTTATATAGAATCCATCGTTTATACAAGCTTGATTTAAATGTTAACTTTAAGAAGTAAATAAACTCACCACTGTTCACAGAACAATCTGGACATCAATGGATCTCTTAATTGACAGAACTTTTTCCAACCACATAATTTTTACGCAGTATATATGGGATCCAAATCCGACTCAAAAAGAAATGTGTTTACGTCTTCTGTACAGTCTATTGTTTCAAATCAAATACTGCAGATATCCGGTCACAAAAGAATATGCAGTAAATTTGGGAATGTTTGCTACAAGTAATCATATTTCACGTGAAAATTGCAACGATGTAACGTTTAGATCTGAGACTGACATTTAATGGTAAACATGTACTCTAGGCCTACTGTGCTGTGTACCATATCAAACATCACATCACCTTGACCATTTTATTTTCAAAAATAACTTTGTGTTTAGAAAATATTCTTTTTATTTGGATTGAATCATTTCCTTTGATTTTTAGTTTGTAAAAAGGTTCGCTCTACTTTTACCAGGCCGACTTTGGGACTATATTGTATGTACAACAAATGAAAGGTGCACCGTCTGTCAGAATGTAAGAAATTATTCGTTCTATCGAAATATATTCTGCTGAAATAAAAACTATGTGATGAAAAAATCTCAAATGAGTAATGATTTAGTATTAAATTTATTAAACTCGTTGAATAATTAACCCTTTCGCTCTCTCTATGGCTTGCAAAAGCTGAACATTATTCAGCTCGTTTCATAAATTCAATATTATTTAATAACCATTTGAGGTTCTTTATATATGAAATTATCTTGCCTCCAGTCTGGAAAACAAAGTGTCAACTGGATATTAGATACTAATTTGTCTTGTTAGGAACATTGTGTTCTCCGATCTTTAATAAGATTTTGGAATATCTACAACTGTTTCAACATGAATTTTGTTACATTGCAAATCATTATATCGATGTATGAAATACTATGTCATATGAGTTCGAATAAAGGCTCTTAGGGAAACAATGTATCATAATTCATATGATATTCCACAGTGCTACTTGGATTGGCTTGGACAACCAAGTGATATTCGTAGCTAAAACCCTCCATAGCTGTTTAATTTATATGATTATATTGTGGTTTGAGTCCACCAAATCCAAATTTCTTACTTTATCCTATTTTGTTTGTCTATCCAGATTGTTCTACGTAGTCATGGTTACAAGCGAGAGAAGCAACATAGATTTTGTTTGAAATTTACATGCTTGCTCTTTCTAGATGTGCTAGAAAAGATCATTATGCTGTTTTACATTTTTAAGTCACTTTTGTTAATCAGATGACTATTAATAATGCAAGTGGACGGTGTTAAAAATCTTCACCAAGGGATAGAAAAGATAATGATATGGTTAGGAAATGGATAAGATAAACGCACATAACTTCAACAAATAACCACAAATAAAACCTTTTATCAACGGATAGGATCATCGTATGAAGTAGAGTGATCAGTGTACTTTTTATCAACAAGTATGCTGATGTGCAGTTTATGATCAATGTATTGTTCTTCCTTAAGTAAGATCGACGTAAGTTTGATTGGAACATACATAATGCTACTTATTATACGTAAATGGTCTTGATTTCGTGTTATGTAGGCGGATGAACACGTGACTCCGATAATACAGTTCCCTTTCAATGGTAAAATAATGTCATCATATTGTTTAATCCTTTTTGATGCATAAAGATCCCAAAAGATCCTCCTTAGCTCCCTAACTCATTGGTCCAGGACCATTGTCACATCACAGGGAGTGCGTTAATCTGTTGGTCATTAATGGATGATGTATCCGGGTCACACAAAATGCCGATAGTTAGAAACCTCTATTCCTCGATGTGTAGCAAATTATTTCATAGGAATGACAGTGCAATATTATAATAATAATAATGACAAGGTTCGTGCATGAATATGTTTCTAAGAGAATAATCGCACTATAAAACTAGCACTCAAATGTTCTTCATGATTTAACTCTAACCGAATTGAGCTTTACTGTTCAGCAATCTAATAGCTTTAAATTTCTAACTTGGAAATAGACTATAGTTTCTATATGATCAGATAACCTTATAATTATATCAGTATAATATTCTAGGATATTTATAATGAACGATAATTGCAGACGTGGAGCTGGAGAGACAACCATACTACCTCAACCAAAATGACCTTCCCGATTTGATAAGAGATCTTTGTCTCACAATATCGAGTTTTTAACGTCTAGGCTCAATCAGTGTAACTTATTGGATGAGGGTCTGCAAGTAGCAGATCAGAGGAAGCGTAAATGACTTTCTTCACCCGTCAACATGTTCTTTGCTTCTGCCACGATGTGACCAATCTGATGAAGGTATAGTAATCAGAACGACTTTGCGCATCTTCATTGACAGCTCATCCTGGAGCCTCAAAGCCGCCATGGTATCCAAAGTACGAGTCTCATTTCCTGCTTTAGTCGGTGAACTTCAAAGAGGATTACAACAGTATCAATACCTTGCTGGACCCCTGGACATATTGAGTTCGGCTGGGAGGCCACTGGAGACTTCAAAATGGTGCTTTCCTGATGGGTCTCCAAGGTGGTTTTATCAAGCGTCCCTGCTATCCTTGACGTCACGACAGCAGGAACACGAAGGTGCACTACCACAGGTGGGACTGGCCACAGTAGACCGAGTTCTACGTGGGTATGAAGAACGTTAAGTGGGTCCACTGATGGATCCCGATTTGTACTGATTAAACAACAGCACATCCAACTGGGCCTTATGAAACTATTTCTCAGAGCTCTAAATAAAGTGTCGGCTGCCTTCAAGTACCTTCAATAATTATTCCAGTAATCTATCTGAGTCAAAGGTTTAAAGTCGGTGTCTTCGTCGGACCACATATAAAGTAGGTCCTGGAGTGCAGTGCATTCTCCAAGATGATAGTAAGGAAAAAGCGGCTTGGAACAGCTTTGCATCAGTGGTTTGGGCTTTCTAGTTTTGATTCTGGTGAACACCTACGGTACAAATGGATTGCAGTACGTCCCACAAAGGCCATATCCTTGATGATCATCTTGATAAATTCAATGAGAATATGGGAGTGTACTTGGAGGAACAAGGCGAACGCTTCCACCAGTATATACCGCTACCAAGGTTACAATGAGAATATGGGAGTGTACTTGGAGGAACAAGGAGAGCGCTTCCACCAGTATATACCGCTATCAAGGTTACAATGAGAATATGTTAGGAGACTACACTTAGAGCCTGACTTTGCAAGTGATTTACAGTATATCGTAAATCTCGAAAAACTACTTAATTCTAAATCTTTTGTGGTCATTGTTGTTGTACTTTGTCATAAATAATGTTAATTTTGATTCATATGTTGTTTTGTTCTGACTTCATGTGAAAGAGGAGACATCAATTCGCCTGTTTTCTGATTGGAAATATGTAACTTTCAATCACTGTGTTATCACAAAAGCGATGTTTGTGTGGAATAATAGCCATAGTCCATAAAGTTTAGACATAAGCAATTGCGAAATAACACTAACTATCAATGAACAAAAATTGTGTTCCAAGGTGTAAGCACATTTATTTTTAGATACGAATTGTGTTCTTGTCAATCAGGTCAACTATTAAAATAATTCTTGATGATTGCTGGCATTCAAAATCATCGAAACGGAAATAACTGGATCATCCCCATACCAGTGTATTATCAGTAACTTAACAGCAGACGGTTTAGTTATGTGTTAATATTGAAAGCGGAAAGAAATTGTCTGACACTTGAGTTAAGCATATAACAAAATGTGGCTCTGAAAAAAGTTGTAATTGCTTGCTTTTGAAAACACTTTAGCGAAAGCATTTAGCAAATGCAATATTATTATAGCTAGCCGTTATTTCAAACAGGGAAGAGCAATTTAAACAACTTTGCTTTTCTTCACCGATTTAAATTTAAACTTAGTAGAGTCTGAATTTTATGTATGTTAGCAAACTGAAAATAAGCTTATTTCAGACAAGAACACACATTTCCAAACATATATGTTTGAAATCTTGTTTAAGATTATTAAAATGTTAACGTCTGTAACATGAAATAAACGAATATTCCAGTTTTCAAATCATAAACTTTATGACACATATTATTTAAAATGCACATTACCTATGCACCTTGTGTTTCTTATTATATGATACTTGCAATGTCTATTTAAATCTGAATCACCATGCAAAGCATTGAGGTACCTGTTCAACAAATGCTCATTTTCGTCTTTGATCTGGGCCATTTCTTGGTTCTGCTTTCGAATTATATCTTTGTTTTGGGATTCCATGTTAGTCAGATGTGTTATTTTGTACTGAAGTATTTTATTTTCTTCTTCTAGTCTGGATATCTCTCTAGAAAATAATGAAAAGAAAGAAATCATACTTTAATTACACGCTTGGCAATCCAAAGGAATGCCTTGTAAAGTATCACTAGGCATAGTCTACATCATATGCGAAGGAACAAACATCCAAGTATATTTAATTAAGTGCTATTGCAATATGTATGCATCGTTACATTAGTGCATGTATAAAAATAAAGAAAACTCGAATACAAGTTTGTAAATAGTTTGTTATCTCTCTTTCTTTCTTACAAAGGGCATTGGCAAGTTTTGAATTAGCGTGTGTCTGAATGGATACATTCACATCTGTCTAAATTGTTAATGGATCTCAGATACACAATACGAATTTTATTATTTTAATAGCTTACCCCAAAGTGCTGTTTTTGTATTTAATACTTATTTACGCTCTGTATATGCGGACTCATGCGTCATATAAATAATAAGTATTTATCCGCTTTTTGGCAATATCATGATGTTGCTTCGTTTTCTAAACTCATTGCTTTTTAACACAATCTGCATTACACAGGTTTTACCTGCTTTCTGTAGCTTATACAAGCCATCATGCATATTGTTTCTGTAGTCATATAGCGGTACGCTCTATTTCGCAAATTTACAAGTCTGCTCAAAAACGTCTCTCATGAACGGGTTTCAAATGTATATATCCTACTCATGCATTAATGTAATTCAACAGTGTGCACTATAAACTGCATATATTCCGAGGACTATTTAGTAGCAGACAGACAATTTTCAAGAACTGCGCATAAGTATTACACTTCATCAAATAAAATCCAATGCGTGATAGCTATTATATGTTATATAACGTGGCCAGAACCCCCTAATAAGGAAACCAATCCTATCAACACTGTTTTAAACATGCTAATTGTACTTTGGTAACTTGATATCATTCTCTAACGGATTGGTGATTGACGATAAATATATATTGTAAAATTAAAAGACATTATATTATGTTTGTTTATATGCATATATATGTGTATATGCAGCGACATTTAAATATTTTTATTGGTATGAATGTCTATTCAGTTTCTTTAGTTTATGTGTATGATGGTATTTAACATATTCGGCATCATGAAACATATACATCTTTCTCCAATCACAGATCATGTGGCATATCGTTCTATAAAACGAAGTACAACATTGTGGGGAGAGCTGACATTGCAAGATGGTAGAATTTGTACTATGTATGGGTGATATAGTTCCCCAACGATATTTAAACCAAGATTGATAAAGATGCATTTGTTTCAGGAAGAGTCATCTACGGACTAACCAGACTGCAAGTATATATTCGTAATTCAGTCGAGAAGTAGTTTTCTTTACTTTGGGAGCAATTATCATAAGGTCAGTACACCGTCACATAAATGTAATATGTGATACACAAATTTTCAATTAACAAGGTATCAAGACAATATTTTGAACACATGTGTTAAGTCAGAAAGGCCAGCCTAATCTTGTTATCAGTTAGTAATTGTGCAATCCTTCTTTATATGTCTACTAAACGTTTGAAATCTTGTAAATCGGGGTTAGAAATTGTTCTCCTTCTAAACATGCCAACCATTTCAATGTCAACAACTGCACACATTTTATGTTTTGGTATGAACTTTAACTGACCTCTTTATATAAATTTTGTTTCATAATCAGTCAATGTTTTGCTTTAGTTTGGTGGTTATTTCAATATACGTGCGAATGTGGAAAATTCAGTTTCCTTAGTAATAGGATCATACCTATCCATGACGACTAATAATGTATGACACATCAAATGGAGGACAATAAACGAAAGCATATATTTTATACGTAAACGATGTTTCAATTTACTTACATAATACAACTTCTAAAATGTTCCTGTGGTTTAGCATAGTCGCTCTTCCTCTTTCCATGTTCGAATATGAAATTTTGTAATCTACAATTAGAAGAATATTTGTGTTGCATTTGAGTAATGACCCCTGTCACTTCCTTACTGATGAATACATTGTACATTCATAATTAAAACCATATATATATATATATATATATATATATATATATATATATATATATATATATATATATATATATATATATATTGACCCCAAGATAATCATAAAAAATGTATGATTGGTACTGTACTTATATAAATTTCTTTTATTTAATTTGATCTATAATCACGTATATTTGAATGAAGAAGTCATATAGAACGAATAGGGGTCCGATAGAGGAACACATGAAGAAGAAGTATATTTGCTGTAACTAAATAAGTAAGGTTGCAATGTTACTTGCATGCTTTATTAGTATATAGACGCTATTACACTTCCAGTATATGCCAATAGCTTGACCTATGTTGTGAGAAAACTGTACGTACTTGCTACATGCATAAAATACGTATCTGGGGTGATTTACGCTGATCACAAACTATATAAAACATTTAACCGTTATAGTTTGGATATTTATATGGATACGCAACTATAACCTAACGAATCATTCGATCCAAAAGGAAGGTAAAGGTATGTGCCACTAATAGAGCTTTTCAAGTATTGAATATTATATTTGAATATGTATGTATGTATGTATGTATGTATGCATGTATGTATGTATGTATGTATGTATGTATGTATGTATGTATGTATGTATGTATGTATGTATGTATGTATGTATGTATGTATGTATGTATGTATGTATGTATGTATGTATGTATGTATGTATGTATGTATGTATGTATGTATATATGTATGTATGTATATATATATATATATATATATATATATATATATATATATATATATATATATATATATATATATATATATATATATATGAAAGTAATTTAGATCCATGCCATTTGCACAAGTCACAAAATTTATATAAGTTCCATGCAAAGTCTGTTCTAATTTCTGCTCAATAAACGCTGCATACTTACGACGCGTAAAGGAATCCTAATCTTATTAAAATAAAATATTTAGCAAGATATATTACTGACACACATGACACACAGACACACGCACACACGCACACGCAAGCTCACAAACACACACACACACATATATATATATATATGTATATATATATATATATATATATATATATATATATATATATATATATATATATATATATATATATATATATCTATATATATATATATATATATATATATATATATACATACTACTCGAGGACTGGTACAACTGTAGCAAATAAAATGAGTGAAGCCATCAAGCTTTGCATATTTAACAAAAAAATAATTTATTTCTCAAGAAAACAATGTAAACATTGGAAATAGGAATTACGGTTTATGAATTTATTCCAAAATTTAATCCTAAAGTTAAATATAAATTGGTTCTAATTGAATCAATGTTCGACTATCGATGAAATTATAATATTAAGGCGATGACATCAAATTAAGTTGTTGTACTGGTGGGAACAGATGCTCGATTGAAGCACAGTATAAAATGTTTCCTTTTAGAATTCCAGAATGATTTTCCACTGAATATCATTGTCCCAGAACATGTTATAAAAAGTATTCTTATTTAGTTTTTCAGAGAATAAATTATTAAATTCCTTAAACAGGTTAACTGCAAAACAATTTGGCAACAACAATATAAACACTTTGTTCCCTCAAGGTGTTAGAATACGAGACAATAAATTTAATATCAATTGGCTGTTTTAAGCCTCAATATTAGTTCACATGGCAGCTCACTTGATACGCGGCGTGACCATTAATTTGAGCATCGGAATTAAAGAATCTCAGGTGCGGAAACGAACTTAAAAAAACCCGTTTACAACAGAGCTAACACTTAAGTGAGCTGAACATAATGCTGAAGTAACTATTAATATCTAATCTGGTCAAGTCAATTTTCCGAAAAGAGGCTCAAATTCAATGAAAATTATAGCAATCAAATGTAATGAAACAAAATTAAAATAAGATAAAGAATTTAAAACTAAGACTTGTAATTTAATAACATATAAGTAATAATATATTCACAAACAGAACTTGTTGCGGCTATAATCTTTAAGTAACAGAAAGAAGCGTAACCAGGAAGTATAGCAATATGAAAAAATGATTTAATTCAATTACATCAATTTCAAAGTACAACTTAAAGAGGAACTTACAGCATTGTAAACGAAATGTTAATTAATCCGAAATATATTACCATATGTTCAAAAGTATTGAACTTTGCGAACGAATGTCAAGGTTGAATGTGCAGATGTACCAATAGTGTTGGTGCACCATAATAATGTAATCCAGAATGTCGTTAAATTATATTATGAACACAACCAAAACAGAATGACAAGGGTACTTGTCATAAGTTCTCTTCCAGAAAATTCCACATTTATCTTCCAAATAAAGCTAGACTTTGCATTCAGGTATCGGTAATCTGCTTGCTTATAGTTTACAAACATGGGTACAACTTATCTATCTAAACATGTTTACAACTGATTATTAGTTTAAATTTCAACCTATAATAATGGATAAATGTTAAGTACACATTATACAAATGAATAACAATATATATGCAAAAATATAGACTGAGAAAGATATTTGATAATAAAAACTACATTTTTCGATACAGGAGCATTTGTGAAATGCAAAACCAAGACAAACAATCAAAAGCGTCTATTTTTTGGTTATTTCCCATGCAACAAGGTTGCATCAGCTCATTCTGGATAACTGGCACTATGTCTATTTTTTTAACGTCTGAGTAACAAATTTCAGGAAGCTCTTATAGCTGCATATCCTAGACCTAGATATTTAAGGCCCATTTACATGACAAGATGACTTCAACAAGACCACATATTTAGACACAAACTCTTACAAAGAAAAGAGCTGCCTAATATACAGACATATTCCCAACGGAAACGTGTTCAGTAGTACTACAACAGGAGTCAGCTTATGTATCTTCGAAAGTTTGGATGTATATCCAAACACGTAAACTATTTACTGACATGCAAGCTGACCTACCTATAATAAACTAAACACACCCCTGGGTACAATGTCACTGTCTGCGGTATTTACAAATAGCGTTCTCATCTTGAGAAAAAGTGTTTTGTAAGTACATACAATATTTTGATAGAGACTCTTGATTCGAACGAGGGCACAAAGCTAGTTCGACATTTATATGCAAGAATGGTTAAAGGAAAATGTATCAAATATAGAATGTTCATTCTTTGTTGATATCCAAAGTTTGTCGACTCACTTCGTTCGGAAGCACATCGCAAATCCACAGGTCATCATGTATGTCAAAGTCTCCCTGATATCATCAGCTGTACTCGCATATTTGTTTGTTAAACATGGACATTATCTGGCTGGTAGTTTAGATATATGTGGTCTTATAAACAAATACACAGTCAGGTATATAGATTTGAAAAGTATTTGACGTCCTAACAGGAGCCTAGCAAAGGTGAGATTAGGTTCACCCAGTTAAGGCAATTATTGAATTATAAATAAACAAGCCAGATGCAGTACTATTAAATGCATTTAACAGCAACGACTTAATGCTCTGGCAATAATATCAAATGTCATAACTTTTAATATTAACCATTATATTTTCAAGTATAAATCATTTGTATTGAAGATGGGAATAAGTAGCGACGAAACTACATGGTGAGAAAATATGCTATAACTCTGTTCATATTCTATCCAACCAACGTAGAGACGTCGACATTGGTATCGCAACACTGGTCCTGTTTTTTATTGGAAATTAATTTGCCTGTAATTTTATTTGTAATTTGTTTTCTCAAGATAATTCTAAAAGATGTCCAGTATTGCATAGTTTATTAGTCCAATAGAGATTATTCTTGAGGGTGAAAATTGACCACATACATTGAGACGTTTGAATAACAATATAAATACTAATAAGAACAAAAATAAAGACAAACGATGATAAAATCCTTAAAATAGAAAGACTTTTCTTTCTAAATAGACCATTTTAAATCATCGACGATTTTTTGCACTGGAATATCAGTGTGGTTACTTACAAGTTAATAACATTTCATCGACTTTTAACTGCATTTGTTCTCTCCTTTCAAGTTTTGTTTTATGTGAGTGCGGGAGTAGGTTTTGATTAATATTTTCTTCCATCGTCTGTTTTCCTCCTGATTGAGGTATATGAGCAGTATGGCCAATTTAACAATTCAACATACCCAGATTATAAAATGGTTAAATCGACTTTCCAGGAGCAGTACCATTCTATGGTCACGACAATGACCAGACGACTAAGATTATGCAGGATACAAATCAACATCAATTACGATCATTACGAGTATTATGATTTCTTTGTCGGCCTGTATTAGTCATTAACAAGACGATGCAATTTAGGAAGGTTTCATTTATTGTTACGAAATACGACATCGATACTAATGAAGATAAATTAGAATGAAATAGGTTAAAAATATGTTTTAACTTCTACTTCTGATAAAATCGAAAGTAATAACAGGAACAAGTTCTTCATTACTACTACTACTACTACTTCTACTACTACTACTACTACTGCTGCTACTACTACTACTACTGCCAATAATATTAGAAATATATATATATATATATATATATATATATATATATATATATATATATATATATATATATATATACCCTTCACGTGTAATTTCAGCTAACTTTCTGGAGTGGTGGAAACGTCAGATTTGTCGATTGTTTGTTTTCTCACGGCATAAGTGCAATGTAGGTATATGTTTTAAGCTTAAATGCTTACTTTTAAAGACATTACTCGATATTTTGGTAACGACAACTACAGATACGTAAATACAAGCACTTATGCACAATCCTTTAGATCTGATCAACGTTTCCCATGTATTACTGATTTGCAAGCGCATTAGAAGGCTATAGACTATGTGTATTACCAATACTAAGCACAAAACAATAATTGCTCTCTATCAGGCCTCCATACCAATTATGAGGAATTCGGTATATCGATAAATACAATTCCTCTTTAACACATGTTGCGATTTTCCACTTGATTGGTATTTATTTTATTGTGTTTATTAATGTCTTTATTTGAAGATTTATTTTAATTGTTTAAATGAAAATATCGGTTTTCATCAAATCCAAAATATAATGCCTCACTCATTAAAGGGAAATAACTGTTTGAAACTAATTACGTGTGGCCAGTTCAAAACGTGTAGAAAATATGGTACCTAGCGAAGTAATTAACTTTATAAATCAACAGCCTTATCATCTCATAGATGAAGCAATATCTAAAAAGCTCGTAACCATTTTAATTCTCTGTGCATCAGAGGTTATTAAAACTGCTTATCCGCTACGATGAGTCTTGGTAGACTGTGACTAGAAATTATACTACGAGTTAAATATATTGCATTTAATTTGGATATAAATTGATTGCACGGGAAAATGTTTACATCTTAGCAGTATATTATAGAATCTTTTGAAATGTGGTGCTCACGTAACTGTTAAATTATGTAAACAGATTGAACACACATTTCATTTTATTATCCAGAATAAATTAAGAGATAGCATGCAGCTGATACAAAGACGGATAGAGTTTCGATTCTGTATCTTTATATGCAGAGGTAAACATTATTTCACACAACCAAACCAATTTCCTCAAGTAAGCAAATTATTGAAGGGTTGATTAAGAATACTGAAGCTAATTTCGATCAAACGAGAAAATGAAATCCCGGATTTCAAATCACAAACTTTATGACACACATTATTTAAAATAAACATTGCCTGTTTGTATGATATTTATAAAGCCTTTAATATATTATTGGATGATACATGTCAGGACGACATATTCTGAAAGGCGCGATCGAAGTATTTAATGTACCTTGTAAAAAAATGTTCCTTTTCTTCTTTGATCGGGGCCATGTCTTGATTCTTTTTTCCAGTCATTTCTTTGTGTGTGGCTTCTCTGTTTTTCAAAGGTGCTTTTTGGTCCTTAAGTGTTTTATTTTCTTCCTCTAGTCTGGATATTTCTCTAGCAAAGATATTAAAGAATATAAATAATGTTTTATAACGTGCGTGGCGATTGCATGTAAACTGTTTTGAATACAACCTATCTTGGTCTAATTCATACCATATGCGTAAAACATTTCTAGATGTTTTAGTTTCATATTCCACTTCAAACTAAAATTAAAATATATTTACTATACAAATTTGTTGGAATAATTTATTTAGTATAACAAAATGTATATAGTGTCCACAACCTTGTAAATGTCGTGTTTTCTGTCTCTCCTTGATATGGGTATTTAATCGTTATGAACAAACATGGGTCTAAAGTGTAACGCGCGTAAATGTCCAAATTGTTTTGGATTCCCGGTACACATAACCGGCATTTTGACTTTGGTATTGTAGACTAAAATGATGATTGTCTTGTTACTTTAAACACGATATGTTTAGGCAAGCAAACAGCTTTGTATTAGTAGAACTCTTAAAGGCTCCATAACAAATGAACATAATTCTTCAGTACATTGACTTAAATTGAATTAAAATTGCTTGTCTACATTACGAATGAAACAGGTTTAACCATAAACATACAGGAGAAATAGATTATGGTACATGTGCATTGATATTAAACATTCAATCAAGTGCCTTTGTGGAAGGAAACTTGCACTAGTTCCCTTTATGCTAGATATAATATTTGAAGCATGAAACTATCCAACTAAAGCGACATTTTTAGATTTATTTGCATGAAATGTTCTTGTATTGGGCTTCCAATTCGTCAGAGGTGAAATATTCTGGATATAAGACATAACGTTAAACACAAATAACGAGTGATAGCTTATACATCATGAGTAACAGCTTTACACACGTATGTTCAATTGCCTATGTGGACGTATGCTTTTGCAAGGAGGTCCATTTGACCGAGAAAGAAGATTCGCTGCATAGTATAGTGAGGGGTATAGGTGTAGACTGTGTACTAGAGTTTGGCATAAGAAACATGCATCATATAAATATGTGTCCACTAGTGCAATAAGCCAGCTCTCATTCATTTTATTTGTTTGGCTCCGTAGCAATTGTCAGTCTTTCATATCAGAAAGCGCAAACTCTTCCAAGAACTAGTGTCTATTTAGTATGTGCACGTCATACATTTAGGGCTGGTAACGCAACTGTGGACTATATATCTCACATATGGTTTGATGTCTATTTCAGAAGCAGCATGTTAAATTTCACCAAATGAACAACGTTTCACATTTCATCAAATACATCCACACATTTGAAAGGGGGGATCTGGCATAATATTTGGACAGAACAGTCTCCTCAATTTCACCGTTCATTCTTTATGACATTCTCTCCTTATAAACACATGCAATTCGAATATTCTACTTGTACTTTTTCGAAAACATAACGTACATATTTGTGTATAGGGAATATTGATTGCAATATATATATATATATATATATATATATATATATATATATATATATATATATATATATATATATATATATATATATATATATGTATGTATGTATGTATGTATGTATGTATGTATGTATGTATGTATGTATGTATGTATGTATGTATGTATGTATGTATGTATGTATGGATGTATGGATGTATGTATGTATGTATGTATGTATGTATGTATGTATGGATGGATGGATGGATGGGTGGATGGTGGATGGATGGATGGATGGATGGATGGATGGATGTATGTATGTATGTATGTATGTATGTATGTATGTATGTATGTATGTATGTATGTATGTATGTATGTATGTATGTATGTATGTATGTATGTATGCATGCATGCATGCATGCATGCATGTATGTATGTATGTATGTCTATGAAAATGTGTGTGTTAGAATTTAAAGACATATTTTGTGTCCTTTGTGATTTTGATTCACATTCTTTCTTTCCGTTGAAGAACCTGATATCTTTGTCCCTAATTAATTACTTGGAGAAACAAATGAATGCGTATAGGATTATTAATATCAAAGTAATGATTATGTTTTGATATAAAAGTTTAAGAAACCAATTAGTTCAAAAAGAATACGTTATACTTTGAATTGGGGTTTTCTCAATGCTGTCCAGTATATATGATTCATGAGCAAAAAAAAGACTAGAAATCAGAAAGGAAAGGCCAGATTTATGCTACGATATTCACATATTTTTGAATGACTGAACATATGAAAGGGTTTTGTAATTCTTTTGCTGCATATGCATGAATTAAATTAGAATATTCATGATACCGTAATAGATTTGCTTGAAATTTACTATTGGATACATTTTGTGTCAATTTAAAACATAATATTGTTTCTTCACTTACAGTTCATTGCTCACATCAAATTGTAAAATGGAGACAACATTGTGCAGATTTTAAAACTGTTAGTGTATGAACTTAATATCTATACTATAGCTCATCAACGATCTCTAAAATTACCGTGTTTATAAATACGTTTTACGTTTTATTAACAAGCATCTACAGAATTATTGGATTCTAAGTGTCTCAACTAAATAAGTGCCAAAGATTGTTTTACTTTGGTGCAGTTTTATAAACATCAATGGACCATAAAAAATCTATAATGCGCAACACATAACGTTTATTATTCATGTTTTAAATTGGATTTTTGTGGTTGTTGATTGTACAGTATTGCTTCAGTGTTGTATATTTAGCTCCATTAGTAAGCGGATCATACCAATATTGTCTAATAAAGCATTATACATCTAAGGTCGGAAAAGAAATGTATTAATGGGCATTGTTTACACATTCTTCACATATATGAATGCACGAATTCTATGTATAAAAAAGGTTTCAATTTACTTACACGACAAGATCTGTACAAATTCTCTCAAGTTTTCCATAGCTGCTTTTCAACTTGTCATATTTCGATTTCAAATTGTCTAATCTACAATTAGAAACATATTTGTTTTGCATGTGAGCAATCACCTTGTTTTGTTTTCTTACTTTATGAATAGCGCGTGTATTCATACACACATATAGTAGTCACCAAGTGGACTCTCAAAATTTTATAATTATTTATATTTATTAATTTTTTATATATCTATTCATCTGCTAATTTTAATATAAAGTCACAAAACTTAAAATCCGAATTACGGGGGATTGAAGAAGAGACACGATTTGCATAGGAAAACAGAAGCAACAAGATAAGATTTAAGGTGATATTTAATTTATACGAAGGCTGCATTGTCATTCTGTATTACTACAAAGTAAACTTAATAAAGACAAAATGTGCAAACGCCATAATCATAAATATTAGTTTCTCCATTACCTTATATTTTATATTTTTTACATTATACCCAGATCCTCGTTAGATTTAATAGTGAAAACAAGCTATTATAGGTTTCATTTTGTTTTCCATTTATAAAATACTTCTAAATTTTAAATTCTGCATCAGGTTGAGCATTAAAAAATACGGCTAAATAATCACAAGTTATTTTCTTATTCACATTATAAAAATATACTAATGTCTTCATACTCCGATGACTTTTTATTTAAATTCTCATTGATGAGCATCATTTCTGTAGCTATTTTAACCTTTGTCATCTCTTGCTGCATAAATCTGCAAAGAAAGTAAATAGCTGTAAGGACCACCAAGAGAAAGTCAGTATATAGAAATCAATAAATCTTGGTCAACTTCAAAACTAAATAATTATAAAAGTTCATTACTGCTACTGACAAATAAATTGTTAACAAATATGGTAGTATATAGTGTATATAAATAAATAAATATATATATATATATATATATATATATATATATATATATATATATATATTTATTTATATATATATATATATTTATATATATATATATATATATATATATATATATAAATATATATATATATATATATATATATATATATATATATATATATATATATATATATATATATATATATATATATATATATATATAGTTACGTGACAAAGTCTTGTACTCATTAACATAGAAAAGAGCGAAAGCCAACAATTTTTTAAATTTTAACAAGACAATTTTTTCTTTAGTCAACAATGTAAACATTGGTAAATAGGACTTCCAGTTTATGAATATAATCCCAATATGATTATAAGAATAAAAACATATGTCCTATCATCCTATCAATAAATATTCCCATAAGAATCCATGTTCGAGTTTCGACGATGTAACAATTGGAAAGAGATGACGTCAGTTGTAGTCCAATGTTCGAATAACAATAATTCTTCACTTTAAAAACAGTCTTTCTTTCCGAATAATTAAAGAATTAATTTTCTTGCTTATCTTCCAGAATTTTTTTTATAATGAATGTTATTTTGTTGAGTGTCCATGATAAATAATTATTGAATCCAACAACTAGACGAAGAATAAAATATTCTGGTAACAAATTTAAAAGCAACACCTTGTTCTTTCAAGATTTTGAATAACTCTGCCCGACAAAACTATTAGAATGCGTATTTTATTCTCCGAAACCCTATCACAAGTCTCCTGAGATTGGTCATGTGGTCTCCTACTACGCTAGTTTTGTCACGTGTTGCAACATAGACTCACTAAAAAAACAATCATAAAAGGTTGTTTACAAACAATGTTCACTCGATGAAAGAATGTCCATGATGCTGACCAATCATATTAACTCCCTGTTGATTTGTTACCAATTTGAGACGGACTCAATTAAAATTTGCACGTATTGCTATTTCGTCTTAAGTAAACAGCTTTGTGCTAAAAATATATCTCACTACAACCCCCCTAAAGAACATAATCCCGAATCCGAGAAAAATATTCATTGCAATTAAATACAATGAGACACAAATAAAATAAAAATAATTTTAAACCTTACACACAAGAAATTTAATCAAATGTTCGGTACAATTTTTATATGTCTGTATATATTCCCGTCTTTCAAATGTGTAGTAGTTTTAGCATTCTTTTTGGTTTTAGGGCCTGATTTTACATTTTTTGTGAATTGTGTTTGTTATCCCTGATGAGCATATTCAGTTTCTTCAGCTCGAATGTTTAAGAAACATTTGTATTAGCAGTGATATCTGTTTGTGTACATGTTTTGCAGCAAACAAAGCTGTTTTAGATAATGCGAAAAAGTTTATCAGAATGAGGTTTTTTGTTTCTAATATCGCTCTGCGGAGTCATACATCTCTTTCATGTTTTGTCGCTAAATTCGTACAAAATACCAAAAATGATGATACATTTGTTTATGTTCCTCTTCCATGCTTGTAGACACTTTTTGCAATCCGGACAGTTCTCTAAAAATGAAAACATTACACGCATTACAAGTATATCATCGGGAGAGAAAGACGAGAATAGGTGTTCGTCATAAATAGGTTTCTGGCGTTTAACTATTGAAAAGAAAAAAACATAGAATCGGCAGTAGTATAACATTATAGACATTGTCTTTCTTTGGTGTAGTTATTTGGTTTATAGAGCAACTAGTTCCTATCAGTTCTGAAGCGCACTGAAGATACGAAAGTAGTTAACAGGTACAACGATGAAGACATTATTTTTATAGTATTGCATGTACAACAATTCTGCTCTGAAAGTATGTTATTATCACCTTCCTCATTTTTAAATGGATCAGTTACAGAAACGGAGTTGAAGATATTTGTTTATTACAGCTCAAACATGAGTTTGGTCGAAACAATTCTGTATCGTGTTTACATCTTAACATGCACAGGTCAACACATATTTAGGTGCGAAGCCCTATACTAACAGATACAACATCAGGTGCAAAGCTGATACATATTTTTCACCGACATATGACATGCAAGACGATGTTACTTTGGCAACTGTGTAATCATATATTTAAGCCATGTATGATTTCATAAATCTGCCAAAACCGATTCTAATATGTCATGCGTTTGTTTGTCTGATGACCGTTGAAAGAGATATATGTACAGCTATAATTGATGCTTGGTTCTTATTCTATTTAATGATTGTTTATAAATAATTAATAGTTTTCATGTTTTATTTTTTCTTTAGTTCTTTCTCTCTTCTTCATTTTATGCTCCATTTTTTGTAACAAGTGGCGCAAATTACTTAAGGGACTGATCTTGCATCAGTTACGTGTGATTGTTTGAATGACCACATGTATCATCTTTACAACAAAGGAGAAACATCTTGTCCGATACCCATGTACTCAAACTGATTCTCATTACAGAAAAATGGTTTGTATATTCGCTAAACCGATCTCCGCTTTGCCTCTTTTTAGCTATCTCTCTCATAAATGAAATAATAGCAATAACATTTTCTATACGAAACGGTACATTAAGCTTATTTTAGTTATGGGTTAACACAATGCATGTTTGCAAGTCTGTCTTTATGTTTGTTGCTATTTCTTTACTTTGATGCGAGGAATATACAGCTGTCAAAGATGATAATCGTGAACCGAAGTGTTTTTCTCATGCTCATTATAACATTAATATGTGCCACTGGGCTGCTTCTAGTATTGCTATAAACACTACTAATACAGTTTAAAGCATCTCCTTCACGTTAGACTCACCAGCACAAATGGCGTAATCTATATTTTGGGCAATGTTTATTTGTATATATTGGCAGACTGAATGTTGGACAATATTATTAGGTAGCATATAATGTGATTTAATGTCAATATCAGATATTTTATGTTTATTATTGCTCAATCTCTTCAATTTAGGTATGCAGCAAACTATACAATTCGTTCTTGGAACAAAACTTCGTCTGATAGATATTACGCAGACTGCATTGAAATCACTAATTTTCTCGAGTTGAGAGCAGCAGACAATACGTCAAATATTGTATTGTTTGTGAAGTTGACCTGCTAGATTCGAACAGTTTTATATGCTTAAAAGAGTTTGATTTTTGATACAATTATTCCGATGTAGACTGGTGTGAATTTCTACGTAGTTTATTTACTGCTCCATAGATTTAGCATTTACACTTGGTCTTGCATCAACCATATTTAATGGCCTTTTTCAATGGCCCTAGATAAAGTAGAACAAAATGTTTGCAAAACCACTGAAGTCTGTGGACCATCATTACATGTAGAGCCAAAATGCTCTCATACACTCTTCATCTCAAACCAATTCACCAGGAACACCATTTTATGATATATCTTTAACTTTTTCCAAGTCAAAGCATTATAAAAGCATAATTTATTGTAAGAATGCTAGATATCAATATTTGCATATAATCTTAATGTGTAGCGGCTGGAGCATTAATTGGTAGTATGTTATCATATCCAGAAAGCAAACCTTTCGACCACAATAGTGCCAAGAAAAATCATTACCAAAGAATCTTTACAATTTGTCTGCTTTAATAGTTCTATTACACATCATATTATGAATACTATTGTTAAAACTACTCATGCAAAGGTATTATTTACCACATATATACAATACGTATTGTAGATTAAGAATTGCATAAGGAGGTGCTAAAATACATCTCTAATTCTACGTTCAGCTCATTTTCTTCACAGCCGTAATTATACTTGTTAAAACACTTTCTTAGATGTTTGCTATCATGCACGTTTTACACAAGTGAGAAATGTGACTGCGATATATGAAATATTTATTACAGTATTACATCCTAAAGTATGTCACAAAGACCCAATAATGTTGCTTTATAGGATAATTCAATTAACATAATATTCGCTGTAACATATACTATTAGGTGATAGCAATCTTAAACATTAAATCAATATACTTCAAGTGGATAAGCAAACTGTGAACAAGATAAATCTACTACAATAAACTACTACTACTACTACTACTACTACTACTACTACTACTAATAATAATAATAATAATAATAATAATAATAATAATAATAATAATAATAATAATAATAATAATAATAATAATAATAATAATAATAATAATAAGAGGACGCAGAAGAAGGAGAAGAAGAAGTAAATGAATAGTGGTATGTTCATTCAAACTGAAATTATGATGGAGACAACATTATTTTCTGGATTAGTGATCTAAATCTGATAAAATGCTGCCACGAAACCTATATTTTCCTCCATTTTTTAAGGTCAGATTAGGTTTAACATTAGTGCCCTTAAATCATTTTAAAGTAATAATGTTTATTTTATAAAGTGTAGGTTATCCATTAGTGAAACCAATTAAGAAATGTTGCCGCGAGAAAAATGACTCATTTTCAATCCTTTATTTCCATACCGTGCGCAACGTAACCAGATATATATATCACGCCTAGGTATGGATAATTATCGTTAAAAGTTTAGAATGTTTTGTATTAAACTCTACACACGATCTATTGGTAGAATATATATATATATATATATATATATATATATATATATATATATATATATATATATATATATATATATATACATATATATATATATATATATATATACATACGAGCACACATGTGACAACGAATTTTCGTGTCTGTGGCCGAGTAGTGTTTTATCTATTAATTGGGCTTTCCTAATTATTCCTACCAACCAGCTAAGCATGTATGCTACCAATGCAGAACGGAATGATTTGCTTTTCCAGTGCACTCAAAACGTAACGTTTTTCTGCAGGTCACTACTGTTTTATCAGCATCTGAAGAATCTATGCTGGTTTCTGTAATATGTAGACAATTGTGTGCATTTCAGTGAATCGAACTACATACAAACAAACATGATTTTCTAATGCAAATGCGATCATGTCTTGAGTATGACCAATGCACAATTATACTTAACATGGTTCTGTTAAACATTGCCAAAGTAGCTATGTCATCAATTGAAAAAATATATTATACAACTTAATTAGTACTGGTTATTCCAGATAAATTTATTTACAACCCAAACGAGGTGCCTCGTTGATAAAAATTCAAAAGGCCAAGGTGCTCGTAGACATGTCTTGCATATTGACATGGAACTGGTCTTTGCCAAGTTTTAGAGAAGCTTGGAGTTTGCTGCCAGTTGCAGTGCATAGTTTAGGTAATTGTCATGCTAGAGCAGCTCTAATTTGACTGAGTACCTAAGCTCAAATAACCAGGACCAGTTGCATACAGGCAGATTTAGTTTGTAACTGTACCCAACTGAGTCAAGCTGACATTCGCAATTTCTTAAGTTGCCAACCATACAGTTGTGTAAAATCTCAAACGCCCCATCATCGAAATAAGTTTCAAGCTTGAAGGCAATGACTGACACACATTGAAAAAACAAACATCAGATGACAAAATGTTATCCTATCAAGGTATACAAGACTTGTTGAGGCCATCCAGCTCAACAGGGCTGTTGCTGCAGCGTTTGGTAAGCGTTTCTTTGTGCCGTTCGATAATGAGGTACTCAATGATAGCATGTATTACCACAAGAATGGGTTCCCGAGTGGCCGAGTGGTCTAAAGTGCTCTCTATTACGGATCACTGCCATCTCAACTCTGCGTAGGTTCGAGTCTAACATTCGGCGAATGTGGATATGTGAAAAATCTTGCCAGTAGATTCTCGTGGGTCGGTGATTTTTTAGGCGGATATCCCGGTTTCTTCCTCCACAATTAATACTGGCCTCCAGGCATAGCCTATCGTGTGCTGAAAAATGGCGTTAAGCCCCAGAATAAAACAACAACAACCACAAAAATAACTTTTCAAACCGCATCAAAACTGAAGCTATACTTAAGGTCTATGTTGGAGTGGGATATGGTTGAGCTGAATCATCGGGATTTCTAGAGTTCGAAGTCGAGATTTACGCAGAGCTTAAACGGTTGATGTGACTGTGGACCTAGATGATCATATCAGTATAAACAAGTCAGCATATATTACTGATACTAATAGATACACTTTTAGAAAATTCTGCACAAAGACAAACTCTAGGACGAGATAATGGGTATTTCTGCAAACTCCCTTACTGAAACAGTTATTGCTACAATATAGGGTATCTGAAACTAGATATACATTCAGTGAAAGATGCGATTAAACGATGACCTAATATGCCAAGGACGCTGAGATCTCTTCGATTGATGTCAGTTATTTCTACCCAAATTAGTTTGCCCTAAACATCGAGTATGATCTCAACTCAACGAAAGACCACTCCCTCTACAGACGAGGCAGACGCATCGAAAACGTGAGCAAAGGGGTGGAGCTACAAACTGGGAGGCTGGAGTATGACACATAAACTTGTACATTATAATGGGAACGCATCTAAGCAAAAACTGATAGTCTGTATTAGTCTGCTATTGCGTTTGATACGAGGGTTTATAGAGTGGGTGTTTCTAAATGCACTATAACACATGCAACTATATGATAAGTGTTATTTAGAGTCAGGCAAGCAAGGTACCATGCCAACAAGTTTATAAGAGCTATGACAGACGCCGTTTAATATTGAAGAGGTACGGTCTGGGTTCGAAGTTAAACCAGAACACACAGTGACAGCTGTTAGTGAAGCCGCTAGTGATACATTAACACAAGAGCGTAACCGCCTGTATGAAATAGTGATTGTTGTAACTGCGAAAGAATACATAAGCTGACCTCTTATTTTTGGGGCAGTAAGCCATGAAGAGATAAAAGAAGACTATGACTCATAAAAAATTAACTACGGGCCAGGATGACTGTTTCCTTGGAGCGGATGCTGTTTGGCGTATACACATAAATTGTGCATCAGATTGATTCTATAAACAATGGCGAGGATCTTGCATAGGATTTAAATGATAATCGCCCAATCCTGGCCTCTTTCACAAGCTTCAGTAGCCACATGCATCTCAGGTACAAAAGGATGAGTCAGCGCAGCAATTTTAGAATTTAACATAAACCACTTTCACTTTCGTTTGGAAGTGCTTTACGACTGAGTAGCACAAGTATATTTTTTAAAGTCTCATACATGGACACAGCATCGTAAATGATATAGGCTCCTTCGATAGTATGATACGAATCTAACATCATTTCATTTGTGAATCCGGAACGCTGACCACTGATCTAACGCAGCTGGTCTTGTGTACGGATAATTCCACAGCCGTCTGCCCACATAAACCACCACTATCAGACAGCACATCCTTCTAATACAAAATAGTAATTTACGAAATGCAATATGATTATACCACTGTAAACTAAAGACGCCTGTACCATTGGCCAGTGTTCGGCGAACACAAAGTTGTGTAAACAATGTTTTCTGAAAACATACAATTAAACCGGCCGGCCATCGTCATCTTTACTTACAAACTACAGCAGAGGTAGTTTTCATGACAGAATTGATTTTTTGGACACATAATATTTTAAGTATACACTGTTTCCTTCCGGGTCGACAAAAGAAGCTTCCAAACCTTTGTTATGTTGGCGCGTATATAGAAGCAGTGGTCAAAAATGTGGTCGGCACTACTAAAGATCGATCATTAAGTGCAAGTTTATCGTCGCGGGCATGGCAAAGCGGGACTCTTAGTGAGTCCATGATGCGCTGCGTATTATACAGAATTCAACTATACTCTAGCCGAGCACTTTTTAAGGAACCATTACGAAAGAAGATGCTGCCTCTAGAGAGCGAGACTCACAAGACTGCAATGGGTGGCTAAACCTGTTGATATTTTTCGCTATAGTTGCGATAAATGGCGAAGTAAAAGATTCATGGTTAAAATTCTACACTGGCATGTATTTGATGGTAAGTCCTGTATTATCTTGTCATTTAAATCATCCAGTTGAATTTAATTTTAAAATTTACATCATTTCTTTCCTTCGTGCACACAATAATTGCATAGCACACATAATCATATTTGATAAAAGTGAGAAATTCATAACATGTTTTAAAGATTTCAAATGACGTTATCCTATTAGATACGTCGTGAAAAGAATAAACTCATTTAAATGTCACTCTTACATATATGTTCATTTCTTACTTAATAGTTAAACAATAATTACCCATAGTTTGGGACCGTCCCAATTAGGTCTAAAGCGCTGACCGTTACGGATCACTGCCATCTCACCTCTGCTGCGTGAGTTCGAGTCCAGACTCAGCTAACGTGGGTAAGAGAGAAAGCCTGCCAGTAGCTTCTCGTGGGTCGGTGGATCTTCCCTGGGTTTTCCAGGGTTTTTCCTCCACCATTAATACTGGCCGTCATATATAGCTTATCTTGTGCTGAAAAATGGCGTTAAATCCTACAACAACAACAACATTTATCTTTAAACAACGCTGTGATCTTGCGTCAGATATACAAAATGCAGCTTGATTTATAGATTATGTAGTCTTACACCTGCCACAAAATATACGTGATATGTGTTAGAGTGATTAAATATTTACGTTGTCAAAATTATATCGTGTTTGACATGTTGCATTTGGGAGAGCAGAAAATTAATAGAGACTGACAAGTTTTAGCAGTCGAGGATAAATGTTTCCATGAAAAGAAACAGAACTGAACAAAATTTTCAGCAGAAATGTATAATCCATATTGTGTTACTACACTAGTCAATGTTTACATCTTTATGTTTGTCATATCCGGGCCTTAGAGCACGCCTTCTTTTATCTGAACACCGGTTATGTACAAGCATCAATCCTACTTTACTTCCGTGATATTTGGTTTGTCAGAAAGAAACATACGACATCAAACGGTGTAAATATTTCCTTCATTATATCTACTCTGAGATTGTACAATACTAATGGGTTTTGCTAAGGAATAAAATACTGTTCTCCAAAGCACCCCAAAGCACCCTTCCATCTTTTCCAACACAATTTACTCACCTGATCAACTGGCAGTCATACTGTTAACTTATCCAAAGTCGGTCAAAGTCTACTTAGAATAGGTGTTTATAAATAACTTTGCACAATTAATACACTGTTAGGCAAGTCATTTTATAATACTTCCTGCTGAAAGGAACGATACAATAGCGCTACACAAACCGAGTACTAAAGTCTCCCTAACTCAGTTACACCGTCTGTCACTGTTAAGAAGTAAAAAGTGGTCATTTTCAAAAGAAGACAATTATCGAAGAGTCAGACAGACAGACAAACATAAAGATAAACAGACAAGCAGTGCGGATTTTGTGAATATCCTTTAATCTCATTTTCTCTGATATTTGTAGGCAAGAAATGTTCGATTCGAACATATATATATATATATATATATATATATATATATATATATATATATATATATATATATATATATATATATATTTATTTACCCTTTTGAAGACATTTAAATTTTTGTATCTTTATCCTTTAGTTAAGGAGCGGACTCATGGGGAGGCTGGTGAAGACAAAATTCGTATAGGGTTATATCCCTCCTAGGAAAACTCTGCATATATCTTTTTTGCAATAAACAACCTGTTCATTTCTCGTTTTAAATAGAAACAATATAGAAGAGTGGTCCTATTTTAGTTAGGGTTCCTTAGATAGGTTTGAAAGTCAAACTTGTTCCCGCGAAGGCAGACAGTTGAGACGATGAGAAATTTCTTAATCCCATTAAACTACTAATTCATATTCATCTTAGTGATTTAGGGATCGAATGTTTAAATAACTTTGGTAAAAGTGCGTACATCAAACAACGATACCTTAAAGCGTAGTGGAGTAGTTCCATATATTTTGCTCAAAAATATTTACCATCAAAACACTGTCTTTTTATTGAAATTTTTTGGCTTCGCTCTAAATAAAATACATTACTTCTAACTATAATATGAAATGTCATTTTTTTATACTTTAATGCTTGTCATACCAGACGACAACAAAATAGATTTCGCAATCATTTGGGTTCGGGTGATAGTGTGAACTACCGATGTATATTCTTGAGGTCTCGATTTTTTAAAATCCATGTAAAATATATTTGTATTTCTTCATTATCGGATTAAATTAATAGAATAAAGATGAGTCGTCTTTCTTTAATTTCCAGACACTTAAAATGATTTTGTAATTGCGCTCGTCATGGAAAATATAGTTGTCATATGACAGCATGTTTAGCCTGTCTCCGTCCAATAATATTTGCTCAGGTAGTAGCTCTATAATTATCTAAGCAATAACATAGCATAGGCGAAAAATCTGTGTTAACTTAAGAATGCGTATACATTGCAGGATATATGTCAGACGTGACTCCATATTGGCCAGGTTGTAGCAACAGCAGATCTGATGATTAATCTGACTTTTATAAATTCCTGCATGATTAAGTTAAACGAATGCCCTATAATTACTTGCTGAAACTATATACACCTCCATCTCGCTCTTGGTACACGATGTTTCCGTTACGTGGCAAAGCTTAGATGTATGCCGCAGTGCCCATTGATATAGATTATATTGCTAGTGGCATTAGGAAGAGTCCAAACTGTTTACTGTAGATGACTTGCACAAAATTGTTATTGTGATCAGGGCATATAATGAAGTCGACTTCATAACAGTATTCAAGATACACATTAAGTAATAATATAGCCCACGATTTGGCTCTGATCAAGAATTGATTGACCATTCATAAATAATATTGACAATAAGAATTTGAAATAAATGACTATTACATCAGCGGTCAGTCTTTACAAATTTAAAATGAGCTCTAGCTAAGTCCATTATTGTTAAATATTCAGTTCAAAGACTATATTTCAACCAATGTTTCTTGAAGTAATTAAATAAGCTAAAGATAATGTTAATTAGTATTTACTCTGTTCGGCGGTCATATTTATACTTACACAATAATGGAGATTGTAATAACTGTATATGTGACATACACATACCGTAAATTGAATAGGATAGCCCACATGTATAGAATAACCGTTATTATGGTTGTGAAGCAACCGAATTCCTTTCTTCTTATTTTTCATGACTGCGTCCGTCCTGAAATTAAAACTTTACCTATATATATATATATATATATATATATATATATATATATATATATATATATATATATATATATATATATATATATATATATATATATAATCGTAATGCAAAATAAAGGATCAAGCTGCTTTAATTTTTTAGAAACTACCACTGAGATAAAATGAACGATAACATTGTAGGCAAACTATTTTAAAATATGGTAAGCCTATCGGCATTTTGAGCGTATATTTCTGACGTAATATATTTTATTGGATGGTTATGATATAACGAGGTTATATGTTTGAAGTTCCAATGTGATACACTGAGGTATAAAATCTTAAAGAAGCGTTCATTCCGTGGGCAAAGGGAGATAATTCAGAACTAGGCTTTACTTTCGAAAACAAGTTTCAAATAAATACTCTAGAGATAACCAATCACGATGAACAAAAGATTATGTTACGTATGCATGTATCATAATTGTATTAGGTCTGCATTGGATTAAAGGTGATGAATATTTACACTGTATATCTGGGAGAAATGCCTACTTTGTATTGAAACTAGGGAAAATACCAAAATATGCACTATTTGTTCCAGGAACGAACGAGAGACGTGGACTGGGACGGAGAGAAATTGTTGTATGTCCAAGGTGTCAGTACCAGTCAAAACTGTATGACTTGCATGATATGTACAAACAGATGACCCTTGAAAACGAGAGTCGAAAATCCACCAGTGACTTGAAGTTGACTGTCCAGCTCATATACACATTAGGAGGCTTAGAAGAGTTATAACGTCATTCAACTGCGAGGCATGGTATACAGAATACTGACAATGCTCTTTCTGAGGAAATATAGAGGCTTGCGGGACTGATATGGGGAAGAGACGAGAAAGATTCAACTGTGACGAATCGTCATATTTTATCTAATAGTAATGGCAACCAACAATATTTTAGGACCGATATCTTTCAAGATTCATTATTATCTAGGTAATTTGTGATGTACTACTTTTTCCTCATTAACTTCTGCATTGTGCTTTACAATTGGAAAGTTGGTACATATTATGAACACGTGCTACATTAAGTATGGGCATGACTTTTATGTATCATTATTTCTTGTAATATATTCTGTTGTTGATTTGTACATAAACCTGTTTATCATTGAAGCCTATGCCATTTTACGGCTATTAAGAGATTTTAATGCTTGAGCATAACAGTTGTATTCTGTACGCATTTAAAGTGTATACACTAAAGACACTGAATATTATAGACGATGAATTCCACAGTTCAATATAATTTCAGCTGATCGGACTTGCTTAACCATGGAGAGATGCTTGCGTAAACAGTATATGATGGTTAGCTAAGCGAAGACCCGACTTGCCTTAGTTCATAAATTAATTTGGTGCACAGCTAGTTTCGTTTGCGATTTATTTTGCATCCTTGACTGAATGTCCAATTTTAGATCATTATTTGTTTTTATATTCTATATCAAGTTAAATTAGGCATTTAAAAACGCCAGTTATATGAGCAGGGTAAGTGCGTACATGCTAAATGGACAATGCTCACTCCTGCTATATGGACATTCTAAACTATGACCTCTTTTGTTGGCAGGATAACGTTATTGCCTACTATGATGACACGATATCCTTGCTCTTGTAACATGGAGAGGATATCTACATCCCTTATACATGGTTGGAATATGCTATTGTGTTGTTGAACAGGCTATTTATATATATATATATATATATATATATATATATATATATATATATATCTATATATATATATATATATATATAGATGCAATAAACTGACGACGAACAGTACGAAACTAGTAACTAACTAGCCTAAGCGCTTTCGACTCTTAATGAGTCTTTTTCAAAGGCAAATACAAAACATAGTTACGACAAACAAATAAACACAAAAACGTTGCGTTTGTAAACCTCTACATTTCTATCTTCACATGTGCTAAAACTATAAATACAACCAGCTTGTATAGACTAGTTGCGGAAACTGAAAACGTTGTATAATTCCCTAAAAGTCTACAAGCCAAAGCGGCATCTATTTTTATTTTGTGTACATATGTAACGCAGATTATATCCCGGATATTTGGTTCTATACGGTTATTCTTATAGTAAAAATTGAAGGATAAGAAGATCTAGAAAATGTTAAATTCTACTAGTGCATAGTTTTCATTTTCTAGTCTTCTTGGTTTAGACCGCTTGGTTTCAATGTTCTAAGGCGGCGTATCCAGTATGATTCCTTTTCCTTCCTGGTTTCGGACATACTAAACCTAATACTTCCGAACAAACCTGTAGTAGCTTACCGGAGACCAAAAAACCTAAAGGACATCCTAGTCAGGGCCAAGCTAACAACAATCGCTAGTCAAAACCAACCTAGTCAATCTGGACCCTGTGGCGATAAAAGATGCAAAACCTGTCAACATATGATAGAGACCAAGACATTCACTAGCACAGTGACTAAAGAAAAACTAAACATACATGGTCCAAACAAAACGTGCAAAACAGAGAATGTGATTTATCTCATCACATGTAAGATCTGTGGCCTTCAGTACGTGGGAGAAACTGAAAAGCTACACATAAGGATAAACCTTCATAGATCTGATTGGATGACAAAAAAGCTGTACAGAAGCCCGGTCGCAGAACACTTCTCCTCCCCTGGCCACACTTTCAGTGATATAATACTTATCGCTATTGCCAACAACCACAGCTGGAGTTCCGAAACCAGGAAGGAAAAGGAATCATACTGGATACGCCGCCTTAGAACATTGAAACCAAGCGGTCTAAACCAAGAAGACTAGAAAATGAAAACTATGCACTAGTAGAATTTAACATTTTCTAAATCTTCTTATCCTTCAATTTTTGCTATAAGAATAACCGGTATAGAACCAAATATCCGGGATATAATCTGCGTTACATATGTACACAAAATAAAAATAGATGCCGCTTTGGCTTGTAGACTTTTAGGGAATTATACATTGTTTTCAGTTTCCGCAACTAGTCTATACAAGCTGGTTGTATTTATAGTTTTAGCACATGTGAAGATAGAAATGTAGAGGTTTACAAACGCAACGTTTTTGTGTTTATTTGTTTGTCGTAACTATGTTTTGTATTTGCCTTTGAAAAAGACTCATTAAGAGTCGAAAGCGCTTAGGCTAGTTAGTTACTAGTTTCGTACTGTTCGTCGTCAGTTTATTGCATCTATTTTAATTAATCCCTGACAAACGTGATCCCTTGGTGGATCCAGTACGCTTGAGAGGGTTGTTATTCGCCATATGATTTGTATTCTTTATATATATATATATATATATATATATATATATATATATATATATATATATATATATATATATATATATATTTATATATATATATATATATATATATATATATATATATATATATATATATATATATATATATATATATATATATGAACAATGTAATTGGATCAAGTACATCTGTATATTGTATCAATGATATCATGCTCTATCTCCTTCGTAGGAATGTATACGTCAATATTCAACCAGGAAGTATTTAATTGAAATTGTTATTATCGCAGTACTGTATTGATACCAAATAGAACTTATCGTAAAAGCTCGTGATAGCGTATACCTGGATTTGATTTATTTTTTTAAATAATTAATTCCAGGGATATTGATAACCTGTCCTTGTCCTTAACCATATCAAAATGCTTATTGGGAAGCTTCAGTGCGTCCTAAACCAATATATTTCAACTGAAACTTTGAGCTCCATGTGAGTAGACTAAACCTTAAGATATTATTGTAAACATGGTTATTTGGATCTGAGTTCAGGACAATATTTTCCCCTTGACAATTCCTGCACTCTCTGATATTTATAAAGTTCTCTTCTAAAATTCAAGAACAAGACCTGATCTTTTATCTAACTTATAATGTTCTGAACCTAACGTTTGATTCTCATCCTGGTCTTGTTGTTCGAGCATAGATGTGTATATTAAAAGACAGCGATGAACAAAATTATATGCTATAATCTGAGAGGATATATTTATTTAACTTATTACTTTGTAATTACAAAGTGCTCTTTGACTTTTTGACTAAAGGACTCTTTCGAATTTATTGTGAATGCATTAAATGCATTATGGATTATATCAGCGATTTATCAAGAAGTAGTATATTAGTACATTCAATGCTAGTGGCACATCAGCATATTTAGGATCTAGATTTATTACTAACACTACTGGAATTCATTTACAACAATATTGTAAAATTTTGATGGATTAATTACGAAAAAGAGAATATATATTATTATAATATTTGAGAAGAATATCTGTACACTGTTATTAGCATATATTTTTGAAGCATATTTGGGTGTCACATCTCTTTTAATATTTAAAATTTGATATGTGTTTCTGTAGGGTATGCTGTTACTCTTTTACCTTTCCGTCTCACATATGGTTGTCACGGATCTCTCTACTCTTCACTACATGCACATTTATGGATGTACGTATAATATTTCTCAGGAACAAAAGAGAAACTAATAACTACATCGAAAGCAACGTACTTCATTTAAGACTATTTAATACCAACAAAATCATATATAAAGAAAAGATCGAACTGTGCTATTTACTTTCATATATAGTTCCTATATATATTTTCCACAGCTACAATGTCTCACATCACTCTCCCGATAGATGTGGTTGTGTATGTGTGTGCATGAATATATTTATGTATGTATATAATCCACCAGGACATAAACCTTAAATAATATAAAAGCACGAATCATAAAAAGACCACTAAAAAGTTTCCAAAAAGTAAAAACGCGCTACAAATGTCATCATAAGAGAGGATTGATAGAATAAAACAGAAAATATAAATACAAAACATGTTTACTGTGAATTGTTTTCTGTTGTGTATTTGTCACATTTATTTCTTTGACAGATTATCCCGGAGATATCCTGTGTACACGAAAATCTCTACCTCCGAATGTTTCGTATTAGAAAATAACCCATCGAAACATATATATGTTATTGAATAATATCTGGACTAAGGTATCTTCTTATTGGACTGTAAAGGAAAATTACAAACAAACCAAAACATTAATCATACAATATATGCCTTGACACGAAAATCTCATTGTGTTAGTCAAATATTTATTTCTTATTAACAAGCAAAACACTATATATATATATATATATATATATATATATATATATATATATATATATATATATATATATATATATATATATATATATATATATATATATATATATATATATAAGCAGTGCAAATAATATAATCATATAGCTTTATGAAACTTTAACTCATATTCTACTTAGATTCGAAACGAGGTCCGCGTGTAAACACCATATATCGCCTTCCCTACATGTACGATTCCATATTCCATCACGACAAAGCAAGCTTCACCAAATATTATGGAACAAAGTCGATGTTTTATGCGGCTAATTCTATACACATAATTTATGTCATAAGAATGAGGATGTATATAGATAAATGATTTTTAATTACTAGGTCGTCATACGAGTGTCTGCTACTGACGAGTGCATAAAAAACAGACTACGTTACATCAGTTTTGGTGGTGTGTGCTTAGTCGTGATGAAATAAGGATAGGTGTGTGCAGGGTGCATGACGCAGTTTACTCGCGGACCTGCGTTCGAATGTCAATAGAGTACAGGTAAAAAAATTCTCCAAATATTATGGAGAATTATAAAAAGAGCATCTAGGAAGAGCACTTCTGTGAAGTGTGTATGTGTATAATTCTCCATCATCTCTCTCTCTCTCTCTCTCTCTCTCTCTCTCTCTCTCTCTCTATATATATATATATATATATATATATATATATATATATATATATATATATATATAGTTGTTGGCATCAGTGCATCTTCGAGAGACAATGGTGTAGCTCCCTATTTTGGTGCCTTATCTGCACCGTCTCGAGTGGCTGAAGAGTCCTACCCTTGCGTGACAATCTTTCTTGCACTTGCTGCAGGTGAAGATTGATTCTTGTTGAGACTTTTTGTTTCGCCTTCCTCTTGGCTTTCTTTGTAGATAGGTTTGCTTTTATCCCCTCCTCGGTTTTCTGAATGCCTTGTCTCACAGCAAGTCGCCACTCGTAGCGATTGTTAGCACTGCTCTCTCAGTTGCTGACGCTTTGGGAATGTGGCCTGTATCCATTCTCCTGACATGGCCGAGCCATCGAAGGGGCATCTCGCTGAGGATTGTGAACATGCTATTCATGCTGGCCCAAAACAGATCCTCCGTGTTGGGTACTTTGTCCTGCCACTGGATGCGCAGAATGCGCTGCAGACATTTCAGATGGAAGCTATTGAGGTTCCTTTCGTGGTTCGTGTATGTGGTAGATACCTCGCTACTATAGAGGAGTGTGCTGAGCACACATGCCTGGTAGACAAACGGTTTGGTCTTCTCAGAGAGGTTGAGATTGTTCCAGACCCTCTGGTTCATTCTTGCCATAGCTGCTGCTGCCTTAGCAATCCTGCCGTTCTCCTCAATATCAATGGAGAGCGAGCTGGAGATGGTGGACCCAAGGTATATACAGTTCTCAAGAACTTCAAGGTTGTACCCATCAATGGTGATGGTTGGAGGGGAGTCTACATCCTGCGCCATGACATTCGTCTTCTTCAAACTTGTGGTCAGTCCGAACTCTTTGCAGGCGTAACATCAAACCTCTCCGTGCAAAGACCAAACTCACAGAGGTTTTCATCCGTGAATTAATCTTCGCTGATGATGCAGCTTTGAAATCAAGTACGGAAGAAGGACTTCAGCAGCTGGCATGTCACCTCTCAAGTTTGCAAGACTTATAGCTATTCAAGTCTCTTCACCACATGTTTGTACTGCCAGTTGTTTATGTTGCTTACACAACTTTGAGATTAATGCCAATATTGTGTCTATGTTCTCCACGGCAATCAGAGCAACATAATTTTATGAACTATAATGTTTTAATGGTCGCACAATCTATCTTTGCAAGTCCATGTAACCATAATACATATCCTTACACTTGATAGAAAAATATTAAGTTTCAGTTTACTTACGCGTTAGCTTCTTTGAATGTTCCCAGTAGATTTCTATAGACAGTCTAAAGATTCTTATATTTGGTCCTCAACGTTTCAAACCTAAATTGGAAAATGGAAACACTTGCCATTCAACTTGGTAAACGTACCGATTAATTCCCTACTGTTATAGGGAATTAATCGGTATTATCAACCCGACACTGTTATAAAGCGTACACTTTTGTAATCACATGTTTACTATGTGTATTCAACAAAATCCCCTTTGCGTCAATAGCTGGGACAAACGAAGTTTGAATGATAAGGTCTAAAATGTTCAATAAAATAAACAGTTTTAAGATGTCATATTTAACGAAACTTACCTATAATATATTGTATTGCTTGAAAAACAAACGACAAAATATTTACATCAACTATCCAACGTGGCTTTCCAAAGGTCAATGTTAGACGCTTTGGAAAACCCTCTCCCACCTCTACATACATTTGTAACTTATTATCGTCCCTTATAATCGTATTCTTAGACAAAAGGCTACAGAAAAAAACATGTGCCATAATGCATGTATACGAAATGCATTTTGTTACAATGTTGATACTTTGCACGGGCCAAAGTAATAATTGAGCTATTAATGGTTTTGAGCCAATCCCGATATCATGGGGACATGACTTTGTTCGACGGCCATATAAGCAATCAGATATCTTTCAGCTCCTTTATGGTAAAGGTTTTATCATAGATGGCTGCATTTGCGATGCAGTATTGATTCTTCGAATTATTATTTTAACTTATTTAAAGAATAACAAAATATAAATGTAGAACCTCTCACGACAAGACATTAAAAACTACTTTCCTTCTCTCAGCTAAAAATACCCTAATCGTTTCTATTGCTGAAATTCATTGGATTGACATATCCTGCTATGTCTGTATGGCCTATATCTATAACTTTTCATATTATCCTTTACTAGCAAATAACGTCTTCCTTATCTCATATAAAACCCAATAATTACAAAAGTCGGATCTAACAAACCAAAGACCTATATCTCTTACCAAATTTTACTTTATTCTATGTCAGAATAAAATCACATAATTAAGAGTGCAGTTGAAGCAACATACTGACATGCGAAGATACACCCTTCTTTGATATCACTCAAGCGTGTATTGAGTGTACGCGAAGCGTTTATTGTAAAGTTACCATGAAACAAAACAAAAAGCAAAATAAGAACTAGTTGGAGATAGACAGACACCCTCTCTTGACTTATTCTCAAATGCAAGATAGATTGAAAATGTCAAAGTGAAACGGTAATGTATGAACACTTTATAATTTGCCTTAGCTTAAGAGAGTTATATGTTTGCTTTGTATATTTAACAGAAACAACGTGCATACGTAAAGATGTAACGCTATACTTATTCAAGATTGCTCTTGTATGTTTACTAATGATTAGTTTTCTCTGTGTGTATGTGTGTGTTTGCCCTTGACTGTTGGTTCGTGTTTGACGACATCTTCGCGCTAGCTCCTTTAGGATATTATTAGAAGATTATGACATCTCAAGTTTTGAAGACTTTCATTATTCTAATCTTTTTTGCCACACGTCTATACTGCAAAATCGTCGATGCCTGTTGTTCATGATGCTTTCAATGTTTTGGATTATTGCCGCTAGTATGCCTGTTTACCACGACAATCGGAGCAACATAATTGCGTAAACTGTAATTTCTCAAAGGCCGCATAATCTGCCTTCTGAAGTACATTTAATTGCGATGCGCAAAAGTACTCTATATGAGAAAATTAAAAACGTTTTTCTTGCGCGTTAGCTTCCTTAAATATATACTGTAGATTATTATAGGCAGTCTCCAGTTTGTCATGTTCGGCTCTCAGTTTTTCTAAACTTCAGTTGGAAAATGGAAACATTTGTCATTTATATGTTTCAACCTGATACTGTTGTAAATCGTGTACCCTTTAAACCAAATAAGTACATAAGTCTGTTTAACACCCTCCACTTTCAACAAAAACTTAAACAATATAATTTTGAATAAGTCTAAAACATTCAGCATAAATAAGCACTTTTCATTTTTGATATGTAACGAAACTTACTTAGAATGAATTTTATCGCTTGAAAACTAAAGCGACAAAGTATTTACATCAGCTATAAAACGAGGTATAAAATCATCACAATGCTTTCCTGTGGTCAATGTTCCTTCCTTTTTCAATCCCTCGCACACCTTTATTTACATACATGACTTATGAGCATCTCTTATACTCGTCCTCAAGACAAAATTAACAAATATTACCATTTTACTTAAAGTTTGCAGATACAAATTATCTAAGGAAATGTTGATATTGCAGAGATTGATTATGTATGTTTTACCAGTGTCGTTTGATATTTTAGAAGTATCCGAAAATTTATTGCGATAACATTAGTTATATGTGATGAAAGCGCGCCAAACATCCCAATAAAACTTCATTATCCCGATCATAAGAATCGTTAGGTTACCTATTCACATGAGTACATGCAGATGTCAGTAACGGAAGCCATGATTGCAAACACATATGACAGTGATTTAAATTACATTTTGCATTAATTAAACGCTTATAAGTAGTAAGTTCTTGCAGCCATACCAAATACAATAAAAACACTAAAGCAAGCACAGACACTAACAGACAATCCTTCAACGTCTACCATCTATAATCAGAGATATTTGGTACTGTTGAGTTTGGAATGTACCATAGCGACCATTCCTTAACCTTGTAGGTGTGGCGGTATGTGCTGCAAAGTGAATACATCTTTACTTTAGAGATATCTATATATTTCACTATTACGGAGGCCACAATGTCACCGGAATAATTGCAATTTCCTTTCCATGTGTTATTTTACAGGTTGGGGATTGAATTTGTTTGGATATTATTTGACCCCAAATTCTACATTTGTTATTGCATAAAGTAATTAATGATGATTCTCATTTGTATGCAAGATTCATACAGTGTCAGGCAATGAAATAATACACTTGCACGACTTTTTTTATTTCTGTTGCAATCTCATTTAAAGTATGCATCTTAGTTCGTTGTTTGTTCGGCATGACCTTCATGAATTGGAGTGCTTATTGGTATGTTGCTATGGGAAACAAAACACAAAAGTAGTTACAGTACCAATTTATATCACCACGTAAATTATTTGATATGTTCAGTTATGATAAGAATACAAGTCGAGTTCGACCATATATACATCAGTTTCTTCATTTGTGGAATATTTACGTTTGAGTTTTGTCCCTTAACATGGCCTTATCTATTATGATATCGCTTTTGTCACATTTGAGTTAGAAAGCTTCTTTTTCATGTATTATGTGTGAGGGGTATATAGCGACGTACTCAGTAAACATATATGATATTCTGTACTTTGCTACTATACATTGTAACGAGACCAAGTAATAATTCTCGGCATTTTATTAAAGTTTCAATTTAATAGCAACTGTAAATCAGAAAGTAACTTACTAGAGGCATGTTTCATCGCATGGTAAAAAGATGTTTCATAATGAAGACAAACAGATCTTATCAGTAACGTATGTTAAGCAGAGCAATTCTCATTTCATTATCATGTAAATTGCAAAAAGTTCTGATGGTAACATGCCTAAGTATTTACTATCGAACGAGTCCAACCATTTTGGAATTATTGGATATTGCTCTCTTATTCAATGCAGCCAACATATGTTTCAGAATGATATTCACGTGCAGAATCAGATGCAAATTTTAGCGAAGGAATTTTGTATACTAAGGTTGATATTATAAGCAAATAAACAAATAAGCTTTAAACAATTTGTGCTTTTGACTTTGCTTTTAATTGTCATGCAACTCTTTAGTAGTGCAGTAAACCAACAGGCATATATTTCTTTTAATGGCTGCAATGCTTGGTAGTGTTGTTGTATATATTCCGAACTTTTATAGCAATCTCGTGAGAACGGTCTCACAAATTATCGATAATAAGAATATCATTTTTTGTACATCCCGTTTGCACCTTTCTCCTGAGATCACTCTTATTTTCTCAAAGCACATTTTTCCGACGCAAACTTGTTGCTGCCTTTTGACTCATAAATAAATCGATGCAGTGGAGAGATGGGGTACACAACTAATGTTTCTTGTAGAATGTGTTTCTTCTGGAAAACTTACCAAATCAGTATCAAATCATAAATCATAAAATTATTTCATAAAATTAAATGTTCTGCATATTAAGAAGTTTTAATTAAGGTATATCACTGAATAAATGAACAATAAATCTGCCTAATGAAGACTGAGCGAAAAAGAGTACAACCGACGTAACGGACATGTCCGATTTGTTTGTAATATGTGCTATATCGTTTTTTTTATTCTTACACTTCTATTTTTAATGCAGCTACAAAAATATGAAATTGGCTTAACATATTTGCAAATTTGCATACCGATGCATGAAGGAAATAATTTATGTGAGTGGGCAATGGCCTGCCTTCCTTCCAGAAATGGAATTTCGTTTGACCAATTCAAATTTTTGTTTTTCTTAATTTTTAATTTGGTCTCGATTTTATTTAAGAGTCTTTTGCAGCAGAATATGCTCCCATTAATTACCACTTAGGAATATGAATATATCTTGTAACTGTCGCCTCTAATTTCAAGGAATGGCACATAGAGTGATATTTTCCATACAAGAAAAACTGTGCGGTACTTAAAAATCTGTTTTTGTTTTAAACAGATTGGAAAGCACATTTTTAAACTAAAACAGACAGTTAGCCAATCCAACCATAAACATATTCATATTTTAGATTGGATTCTTTACAGACCTGATGATAATAATATTCAATCCTGCCTGGTGTCCAACGAACTTTCATCAGTTCACCTTTGCATTAAATGCCATCTTGACGAATCAGTCACTAACCCTCCAACTTTATTTGCTACTATGAGAAACCTCCGTATGATAAACAGAATCAAAATAATGCACGACATCCAAGCAAACCTAAAAACTAGTTTACCTACTACATCAGAACAACTTGATAACTGTCTGGGTTCATTGCTCGACAAACACGCCCCAGCAACCAAATGCAAAGTATTAATTCAGAAGTGTTCTCCATGGTATAGCAGTGTTAAAGACTAGCTTCGCACTGCTAAAAGAGACCGTCGTAAAGCTGAAAGACTTTGACTTTCCACCAGACTCACTATTCATAAGCATATTTATATTGTTTAAATAGTATTTGTACAGTTATATTGACTTCACTAGACAATTTGCGCATGTTTATTTGCAGGTTTTCATGCTTTTGATTAGTAAATATTATAAATAATGGTCCCTTGATTCACAAATGATGGAGATATAAAGAGGCATTCAATTTCAAGATTCCTTCTTTTTTTTTATCTAGTATAACATTAATTTCGCAAGTGCTAGAAAGAGAAACAGATATACATATATATATATATATATATATATATATATATATATATATATATATATATATATATATATATATATATATATATATATATATATAGAGAGAGAGAGAGAGAGAGATAGATATATATTAATATTCGCTAATGTCTAATTTGTTCCCCAGCTTCGTTCTATCAGCAAAGGCAATTATTTTACATCGGATATTATACAATATAATCGGCTGACCCAGGCTCCCTTCACAAACTCACTGGACACATGTACGACAGGTACAGGTTTGTACTAGCACAAATGATTCATTGATTGATTGATTTTTTGATATTTTTTACAGAGCACCAGCACAATGAGGCTATTTAGCGCCAAATATAATGATATATCGTTCTTTATTTAAAATTGGTAAAACTTTTTATATCGACCAGTGATTCGAAAATAAATAAAGGTAAAACGATAAAACTGGTAACGGTGGCAGATAAATAAAGTTTACCGATCAACGGGGAGTGCAAATGTATGATAACGAAAATATATGATTGGTAATTAAAATCTAACGACCGCACAAAACTGTTCAAGGTGATAAAATAAAAGCTATAACTAATGATAAATGTTTACTTCCTTAAGGAGGTCTATAATATTGGTAATGCTAACTGTATCAAAGAGCTCCCTCATGTCTTGCACAACGTAGTAATGATTACGAATAGGTTGAAGGACGAAGCAGTCCAGCATAAAGTGATTAACGGTGAATGATTCTTTGCAAACTATGCACTCTGGTAGGTCTTCTCGTTTTAGTATGTAGGAGTGGCTTAAATGAGTATGACGGAGTCAAATTATTGCAATGACTACCTCCTCTCTACGGACGGATCTGTAGGAAGGGGTCCGTTCTCCTAAGGTTGACTTAATGGCATGAAGTTTGTTATTAACTGCATCATTCCATGATGCCTGCCATTTCTGACGTAAACAGTCTTTGATGCAACGTTTAAAAGCAGTATATGGTGATTTAAAATCAGTTGGTTCTAGTAATATGGCCATTTTAGCAGCACGGTCAGCTTTATCATTACCTTTAATTCCAACATGTCTGGGTAACTAACAGTATACTATATTGTGGGAGGTAATCAATTCAGCAAGTTTAAGAAGAATATTGGCTAATAATGGATTCTCCAGTTTTTTGTTATGTAGTGAATGAAGTACTGATAGTGAATCGGAGAAGACAATACTGTTTAAAATGCACTTGCATGCAATGTATTGCAAAGCAAGATCTATTGCTCTGATTTCGGCTGAAAAAGAATTGACGCACCATTTGGCAAGCGAAATTTTGTTATGTATTTTGCACTAACGACGCCTACAGCGGCCTTTTCCTCATCTTTTGATCCATCAGTATATATTCTTGTATAACTTTTAAATTGAGAAAGGAGTTCATGGTAAGAGTTGAGGAAGATGGAAGGTTATTTCCATCGTGTAGCATGAAAAATACCCTTGGCTGCTTAAGTAGCCATGGAGGTGTTTCGGAGATGGTCGTGTTCAGAATGTTTGAAATATCAATTTTTGTACTATCAAGGAATGGTAATAATCTAATTTCAAAGGTAGGTATGGCGTTTGGTTTATTGTCATATAAGGTTTTATATTTGTGTTCAAAAACAGCCGAAAAAACATAGTTCAGAGGGTTTGATTTTAATATGAGACCGTAATTTGCGGAAAGCATTTCTTTTCGTTGTGCTAAAGGTTGTTCGTTAGCTTCAATGAGTAGGCTTTAACACGGGGATGTCTTATATACTTCCAGGGTAATTCTTATTCCCTGATGATAGATTGGGTCAAGCATCTTTAAATAAGACTTCCTTGCTGAACCATAGACAATGTTAATATAGACTAGTTTCGAGCGAATGAACGTTCTGTATATACCGATTATGACTTTTATATCTGTACCCCAGTCAGTATTTGCTATTACGTTAAGTAAATTCAGACATTTCAATCATTTAGCTTTCAAATTATTTAGGTGTGGAATAAAGGCCATTTTATGTCGAAGATCATACCTAAAAATTTGACTTCCTCAACAACTGGAATAGTTATTCCGTCCAGTGTAAGACTTGGTCGGTCATGATGTCTTCGTTATTGATAAATATGCATGCATACAGTTTTTGTTTTCGAGACCTTAAAACCGTTAGTATTGGCCCAATTTTGGATCTTGTTGATATTTTGTTGTAATTGTCTTTCGATTGTATGCATGTGCTTGGATCGGTAACATATTAAAAAAGTCATCAACATATAGGGAGCAATCCAAACCAGAATAAAGACAATAGGTGATGCTATTAATTTTTATATTGAAAAGCGTTACCGATAAAATTCTGCCCTGTGGTACACCCATCTCTTGATCGTGTATATTAGAGTGGGTGGAGCCCACTCGTACCTTGAATTCCCTATCTTTGAGGAAGTTTGATATGGATAATGGAAGTGGGCCTTTTAGACCCAGATCGTACAGGTCATTTAGTATTCCGTAATTCCACGTTGTATCATACGTCTTTTCCAAATCAAGGAAAACCGTTCATAAATGTTCCTTCTTGATAAAAGTGTCGCGAATAAATGTTTCGAGTCTAACCAGACTACGTCTATAACGAAAGCCACTTTGGAAAGAGATATTAAATTGTTGCTCTTCAAATACCATACTAGCCGAGAATTGATCATTCGTTTCATTGTTTTGCATACACAGCTAGTTAATGATATAGGTCTATAGTTTCTAGGATCTGCATTAGCTTTGCCTAGTTTGGGGATTGCTATTACTGTTGCTTCTTTCAGTATTTTTGGTACATTACCAGTAATCCATAAATCATTAAAAATTTCCAAAAGAACTGTTAGGGATGGTTCTGAGAAATGTTTCAAAAACTTGTAATGCATATCGTCAGGCCCAGCGGATGTATCATGAGCCTTATTCAAAGATTCCATAAGATCAGATAATGATAACGGTTGGTTATAACTTTCCTAATTGTTCGATGTGAATTTCAACCATGTTTTTCCTTTGAGGATTTTAATCTTTGGAAAGCTTCTGAATATTTAGACGATGAGGAATATTTGGAGAAACAGTCAGCAAGAACATTTACTATTTCATCTTTGATATTAAACTTGTTAATATTTACCTTCAGATGTTGGAAGGAATTGTATTGTCCCTTTCCATTTATTTTGCGGACCGTGTCCCAAACCTTCTTTCTTGAGGAACTAGATTTTAAAGTTTAAACATTTTTTCCATGATGCTCGTTTACTTTCTGTAAAGGTGCGGAGAGCTTTGGCCCGAATAATACGGTATTGTGCTAACTTTTCGGGTGTTGGATGATTATTAAATTTTTTAATTCCCTTTCGGCGTTGTCTAATAGCTTCTTTACATTCGTTAGTGAACCAGGATTTTTTGATTCTTTTGCAATTCGGCGAGGACTTTGGGATGCATTCTTCTGCAATTTCAAGTAAGATGGATGTAAATTGTCGGATATGATTATTGTCGTTTAGGACTGTATTCCTGTTTAGCGTAGTTGTACAGAGTCTTTCAAATTTGGCCCAATCGGCCTTATTTAAATTCCATTGCGGAACTCTGTCATCAATTTGTGGGTGAATATTTTAAAGGTATATTGGAAAGTGATCACTGCTGTGAAGGTCTTCAGTGACCTTCCAATTAGAATCTAAAAGCAGCGAAGGCGAACAAATTGTCAAATCGATGCATGTATATGTACCCGTACCTTGGTGTAAATATGTTGGTGATTTGGTGTTATAAAGACATATGCCATGTCTAATAATGAAATCTTAAACCATTTTGTTCATGTCGCTTATATGGTTGGATCCCCATAAAATGTTATGATTAAAAATTCCCAAGTATAATAAATGGTGTGGGCAGTTGTTTATATGGGTTGTCTAGATCATCTGGTACTAACTTGTTGTTTGGTGGTATATAAATAGAACAAAATGTAACCATTCGATGCAATGTGACGCTTACAGCTATTACTTATAAATTTGTATTAAGGGAATAGCACAATGTGCAGCTTTGTTGTTTACAATAATGGAGAATCCTCTCGAGGTTCTGTCACAAATTTTGGAGTAGGTATTATAAGAGAAGTAGTTTTTGAATGTGGTTTTATCTGTGTCTTTTAAAAATGATTCCTGCAGACATAGTACTGCAGGATCATGTTCGTTTAAAAGCATAAGTATGTCATTGTAATTGCCTTAGGTCCTCTACCATTTCATTGTATAATGATATTCTTTATTATGGATCTTATTTGAATCTTTATTAATGTAACTAGGTTAGACTTGTTAGATCCCTTTTGGTGCCTACTTGCTTGAGACGTTCTTAATTTTGGTGATTTTGGTGGTGAAGTTTTGTTGAAAGTTGTTTGAGTCAATGTTGAGTTTTTCTGAGGTTGATAGTGTGGGACATTTGAGATAATGAATTCAGGTGGGTTTGTTTGTGTTGGAGCGTCCTTTGTTGCTTTCGGATTGTTTCTCACTACAGCTGAGAAGGCTAGGCCTGGGAGGGTTGTTCTAGCATGTACAAGCTTTCTCTCCTCTGGAAAGGAAATGTTGGAGGTGTACTTAAATCTCTGTATTTCCTTTTCCTGTTTCCATGTGTCGCAATCCTTTGAATTAACATGATGCTCCTTTCCATATTATACGCAATGCGGAGTAGCTCTACACTCGGGTTCCCGATGAGAAGGGTCTCCGCATCGGCTGCATATTGGGTATTTTGAGCATCGATATTCGTGTTGACCGGATTTTTGACATTTGAAACATCGAAGGGTATGTGGTATATATATATATATATATATATATATATATATATATATATATATATATATATATATATATATATATATATATATATATATATATATATCTCGACCTTGACCATTAAAAAGCCAACTTTGACAACTTTAGGTACTGTTGTTTGTTGAAAGTGAGAATAATGGTATTGGTGTCCTGCAGATTATTGTTGCGTTTGATAGGAATTCTACGGACTGCAGTGACACTTTCTGTTCACATCCCTTCAATGATTTCGTTGTCGCTTATTCCTGCCAAGTCACGGCAACGAATGACGCCTTTTGATGTATTGAGTGATGTGTGTGCGAAACAACTTACTGGTATCTCATGAAAGGTCTTAATTTCTGGATATTCTCAGCATGTGCCTTACGTTCACACTCTATACGTAATCCACCTGATTTCAGCTTTTTAATGCTTTTGGGTTTTCCGACTAATCCAAGTATATTCTTTTCAACTATAAATGGAGACAGTGCGGATACTGGTTTGGAGTCGTCTTTAGACTGGATGACCATGAAGCGAGGAAAAGATTCCACACTACATGGCTCATCATCAGAGTCAGAAATAGCTTTTGTTCTCTTCAGTTGGGATTTTTTCTGATTTTCCATTTTTTAATTTTTTTTTAATTTCAAGTGTCAGGAATACACATATGATTGACCCGTAAACCACCGCCTTCTAGGAAGTCTTATGAGATATGTAAAAAGGAACATAAAGGGATAGACAGGTGGGGTTACGGTTGTATCAAGAGAGATACAGGAAGAAAGAAAGAAAAAGAAAGATTGCGAGTAACTTAAGACCTCCTAGGGCTCGGCGTGACCAGCCGATTTGTCGAGACTTGGCCCATCCCGACCACCCGTCTGGAAGAAGTAAAGGCCAAAGTAGGGTGTTGCATTGGAAAGCCTCTGCTCAACTACCAGGGTCCTTTCCTTCCTAAACCACAACAAGACTTACGAAACAGCAATGCGTAATACTGAGTGGGTGAAACTGCTTCTACCTACCGCTATGCTTGCGCTAAAGGTAAAATAACAGGGTTCAGAGCCGAGATATCTTGTTAAAGCATTCATAAAACTGCTTGCCTGTACTGAATTATATGCTTAGCAATGATGGCACATAGCCTACACGCACAGTTGTAAGAAAAGAACTGCATGTTGTTCACCAAGACTGACATCTAAAATCAATCATGCCGCTGATGTCAATGCACTATCATGCTTGTCTTCTGGCCCAATGGAGAGGGAAAAAAGTTCAAACTCACTTTACCTTTTGATTGTCCATTGGCCATGTACATGCAGTCATCACTGAAATGCTGAGTGCCTTTTGACTTGGCGGCCCAGAGCATTTCGATGTTGCATGATTCAAAGCAGATATTTTGATTCTGCTTAAGGTTGGGTATATCGTTGACGTTCAGTTGGCCGGCACTGAATATGACTACGAAACTTGCTCTGCTATTTATATACAAGATTACTTTCATAGCCATTACATTCATGCCCATTTTCTGCCTAGCAAGCGCATGCTTAATCTTCCACAATGTTTTGAATTATCTTTGCACTTCGTAACTCATTGCAGTATTATTGATAGAATGATTTTAATGCTAGGATGATAGAGAGCACTTATAAACATTTTAAGTGCTGCTTTTATGTTGTCCTTTTATTGTGTTTTACGCCTGCCCGATAATAATGGTCAGTTAACAAAAGTACTTTTTGGTCTTGGCATGCTAACGGACTTCCACGGCTATAATTGTTTTACCAGTGCGTCAGTGTACACGGTATGATTTAATTGCATGATTGTTCATACAGCAGTAGTTTTGTTCTGGTAACGTGTTATTTATTTATTCGCTGTTATGTATGAAGTTGTAATCTGTTTTCACTAAGTGTAAGCCATATATCTTTTATCTTTAATCAGAGTAAATAATATGTATATATTATTTAAGAAAACGATTTAAAATTTCACAAGAGTGCTTGATCCTTCATACATTTTTGTGAATTATTACCCACAATTTTATTTAACAGTTATATAATAGTACCGAAATTTTTGTTGTTTCTCATTTTGTGGGTTTGTCTTATCTCCTTTTGTTTATTGTCTTATTAGGGGTGGAGTAAGAGGGTGGGATTGTTTTCATGAGAGTGTTAAAATCCTTAATACTATGTGTGTGGGTCAGTCATTTTTTTGTCTTGACAGTTCTGATATTCTGCCACCAGAATGCTATTGACAAAATAGAAATTGTTATATCTCTGATGCTACCGATTAGATAATCCCCTGGAATCGAGTTCCATTTGTTTGTATTGTACATTGCAATCCAGGAAGATTGTTATAGCCACTTTGGTAAACATATTAATGCATGTAGTACGACAGCTCTGATGAAGGTTTGGAAAACGTTAGAAATATGTCACATTAGTGATAGGTCATGTGTTCATAAGACGGTTAAGACATGTCTCTCCTCGGCGACACACACACACACGCACACACACTCACACACACACACACACATATATATATATATATATATATATATATATATATATATATATATATATATATATATATATATATATATATATATATATATATATATATATATATATATATACACACACACAGAGATTACTGCATATGTATTGGAAAATGTGAACGATGTTTTTTCAGACGGCTAAATTGCACGACTTTGGGAGTGATTTATATCCACCGAACAAAACAAGTTCATATTTTCCAATCCAAATGCAGTTACCATTTTATTATTTGCTCCTTACATATAAAAACAAAGTATGCCGCTTTCCTAACTATACAAGCGTAGTTACAACTGGCGCAAATATCTCCGCCCAGACAAATTTGAAGTTGGTCGCAAGCTAGATGAAGGTTTCGAAAGAATGTTGCATTTAGTCTACTTAAAATTGCAATTTGAAGTAATATTGTGAAGGAATACGCATTATGAAATCTTGTGTTCCAGTTCTTGATTGAAAATGTTTTCACCAACGGACACCGTCAATGAAAATCGGTTTCACTCGTACGTCTGTAAAAATGGTCACTATTCTTAGTTAGAAAAAAACTGCTGTTAGGATGCAAACTACAAATTGTCCGTATAAATAGATTTGATATAGTTTATAAATGCTTTGTTGAGGCGTATAAATTACTGTTATTTGTCCTCTATTTAATCGAATCTCCGTTTTATTTTACAAAATAGATTAGAAGCTGAAAGCAATTCATTTGATACAAATGAGGTTAATTGTAACACTACTGTTAACGTAACCTGTGAGTAATAAATATGCATGCATTATATGCAACAGTGTCTAGTACAAATGGTGTCAGAAGTTTGGTTAAAGAGCAAAACACAGAACATGACACGGCTACATTTAACTGGACCAATGAAATTATTTGCATATTCGTATTTCTGCGGTCACGATACACAATTTATGACTATTCGTATGCATTTATGTTTTAGATGTTAATGTTGCAGATATTTACGTAGTGGAAGTTTCTAGGATGTTAATCCAAAAGCTTCTATGTGCAAAATGTAAATGATGTTAATGAGATGAAAGAAAATAGGTAACTAGAAATATTATTGAAGCGTGTAAGCTAAAAGGCAAAGACATATTATATATTATAAATAATCATATATGTATTTACTACATATTCAACAAAACGCCCTGGCCAGTGTTTATTTTCACAAATATATATGTCCTCTATAATCAACTAAAACAAAACCATTGATTTCTTTACACGAAATATGGCATTCATCTTTATACGGTTAATGGCCAATACATTTACAAAGTGACCTTACAATAAATGGAGTATGGCTTAAAAAAATTCAGAATGTCAACAATTTTTATTTCTGGTAGTCAGCGGTCTGATTTGATGATTTCAAGCTCCCATCTCATCACAGAAACGAAACGTTCGTGCATATAAACATATATAACAAGTACTTAGAGCCAATACTTACTAAATTATATTCACATGTGTAGTCAAAAAGCGATCTTAACAGATTATCTTTCAAATACAGGCATAGTGAAATATATCAACATGATAATGACAGATTCATGTGGATACATATCAACTGTTATAACTTCAGCTTCCTTGTTATATGATATGATTACATACATTAAAATATAACACATCATAATTATAGTTCTCTATTTTTCTACAGAGAAACGTAATGTGCATTATATAATCCTCATCTACTAAATGCTATATTCAGATTTAACTTCAACATTAGTTCAGAGTGCTAGGGAGTTGAGCAAAGAAAGGAAACACGCTTATAAAGAGAAATTAATCTTTCAAAAGTATTTAAGAACACCTATTTTAAAATAATGCACAGGTAACTTGATGCTATATGTTATAAGCTAATTACATTCTCACTATCTGGTCATATATATATATATATATATATATATATATATATATATATATATATATATATATATATATATATATATATATATATACATGATTTCATTTATAATGTTCAACTCTATTTACTGTCAATATATGATGATTTATACCGATATAGATAAAATCCCATACAATTAAATATTAAACATGAAAACAAGAAGATTGAGAATTGCAGTTCATATTTATGGTGATATTATATTTAGATTATTGAAAGATTCTATTTCATTTGACACTGATTTTCTATTTTTATTTTTAGTTTGCCAATCGGGACGATTTAAAAGGAAATTCATTTATAGATGGGGAAGAAACATCGGCATCAAATTTACTGTAAAAGACTATATGCTTTTAAAACATCGTACATGCAGTACAAATTTCTTATACGTTTGAATATTCGATGCAGTAAATATAACATTCAAATAACATTAAAGCCAAACTATCTTCAACCTGTAATGCATTGAAAACAAGCAAATGTTGTAACTACATTTAACAAAGAAGCAATTTTTTATTTTCAAATACTAATATGGGGATACATTTTTTCAGTGTGCAGTTTATATGGGTTATTCTGACAGCTTGGAGCTGGCTCGCTTTTTGCATCCTTGTGCTATTCCTTTGGCAAGCATCGCCCCTCCTTCGTGCAGAAACAATGCTGGCCATACAACATAAGCGACACTTTTGCCGGCTATTGTGTACGCTCTAAACTTGTCTTTGTCAAACTGCTTCTCCTGACCAACCTCCTTCTCAGCATTTACATCTAGATGCAATGGCTTCTCCTGCACTCCCATCTTCCAGCAAAGCTCAATGCAACATGTTACGTACTTATATGTTTTAGGTATTTCTGTTTCAGCTTTGCCGATACTTGTCATCAGGTTTGCAGACAACAGCTAAAATGAGAATAGAAATCAAACATTAGGACAAACATGTGCTCAAATATGAGAAAATAGTTGAACTTGTAATTTCAAGATATCCTATTAAAATATATTATCATATAGATAGTCATTCGGGTACATATTAAGACAAGTTTTATACATAGAACTTCAATAAATAAACCATACTCTGGACACAGAACTTAGCAGGATATCAGAGAATCGCTAACTGAAATATATTATTAATAAATAATAGTCTAAATATATTACTCCTTTAAAATATGTCATTTTATTTCTTTGCAGGGACAATCATTACTAAAGGAGCAAAAGTGACGTAATCATATATTAATCAACCGAAACAATCTATTGATTACTATGAGTAGCCATTCATTTCATTTCTATTATTAATGTTATTATTAATATCAGTTTATTGATATCAATATATGTATATTTAAACACAATTTTCTCAAACAATATGATGACTTAAAGTCACTTTCAAGAACTCTTGGACTAAAATGTTGGATAGTTTTGATTGATTTGCTATTTATCTCTGAGGTTTGAGCTATGTCGGATATTGACTTTGAAATGTAACAAACATTCAATTATCTTCTTTCCTTTTAGCAAGGAAGCCATGGAAAACGTAGCATATGCTTGTGTGTGTGTGTGTGTGTGCGCGCGCGCGTATGATAAATGGAATACCGTGTCACTCTATCTAATAAGGATTACATTCAGCAGATACACCCTTTTAAATGAAATGTTACACTTATTTGCTTTGCTTTAAGACTGACATCGTACATTACGTTCTTATATCATGGCTCAGGAGTTTCAAACATTTGTTATCATGTCCTCTTCAACGTTTCGTTGCATCCCTTCTTGTATCATACTATTGATGATGATTGTGATGGTCGCTATTATTATCATTGATACTACTACTGCTACTACTACTATTACTACTACTACTACTACTACTAATAATAATGATAATAACAATAACAAAGACACAAAAAGAAATACAAATTATGCAGACGTGATTCTAGGTGTAATTTCAATAACCCATCCATCCATAAATATATGCAGTAATATACTACTATACATACTTAACAAATATCAATAATGTTGGCTGTCCCTGTGTATGAAGGTTAACATTGTATATACGATCCGCCTTTCTCTTTAACTTGCGACAAGTGACCTTTTATCAGATTTTTATGAATTATTGTTCTTCTTATGGCAATTTCCAAAGAACTATAATGTATATATACTCCCCAAATAATACGAGAGATATTTTAAAAGTTCTTATTAGCTTGTTTTAACTGTTGAATCTGTTAGAATATTTTATACTTATCGATAGATACAATAACCGTCTATAAAATAATTAAAAGCAGTATTGCAGCATGCAAGACCAATGCAAATTTGTGTCACGAAAATAATAGTGATATAAGAAGTTGGTTGAGGAAAATCAGCAGCTGTCAATCAAACATGATTTATTGGCTCTTAGTTAATCCCATAAAATGGTATGAAAGTTGCTGATAATCAACTGCAAACTGATGGTATGACTATGCGTGTATAAAGTATTCTTAATAGAAACAAACTATCACGCCCTATAACCTTTTTTTGAATGTAAGTTCCAGACAAGAGTTTTAAAAATTGCTGTAACACCAGTAAAGTTTTGTACTAAGTTTGATTACATAAAATGCCCAATAATATAATCACTTGATGATGTATATCAGCGGTATTCTCCAAAAAAAATAGAAATACTTTCTCGGTCTATCATTATGTCAAATGCCTCTTCTTTTATATATTGCCCACTTGATTTTCTATTTTTATAGGAACGTTGTCTTCCTGGTTTTCCAGACTCCATAAGTATTATAGAGGGAAACTATTGAGGACTTGTTTGCGCATGTATAAGAAGCTCAACTGTTTTTCTGCGTGGCAATATCGGCATAGCACCACTAAATGCCCAATTAATAAATTCAGTAGAAAAGAAACTTACTCAACAGATTATTACCCCCTCACTCTACTATATATTATGTCCATAATATATCACCACAACTCCGTACCTTAAGCGATTCATCTTTTAATTTAATTGATATAGCCCGCCAAATATTCTTTAGCGATTTGTCTTCCTCAATAGAGAGTGTGGAAGTCAGACTCGTTGATTGCGTGCAAATCTGAAAAAATATGAAATTTTTAGATCTAAACGTTGCATATATATATATATATATATATATATATATATATATATATATATATATATATATATATATATATATATATATATATATAATACAAACAATACTATCATAGAGGTATGAGAAATTAAATTCGTACTCAACCGAGTTTCGAACCCAGGTCCGCGAGTAAATGGCACCCATCGCCTTGCCTGCACGCACCAACCCATATACTGTCACGACTAAGCACGCATCATCAAGGAATGATGGCACTGAATCGGTGTTATATAAGCTCGTGCGTAGCAGACACACTCGCATGACGACCTAGTAATTAATTCTCATATATATATATATATATATATATATATATATATATATATATATATATATATATTTATATATATATATATATATATATATATATATATATATATATATATATATATATATATATATATTTATATATATATATATATATATATATATATATATATATATATATATATATATATATATATATATATATATATATAAAATCGGTAGAGTACGATTTTAATTTCTCAAACTTGTATGATAGTATTGTTTGTATTAAACTAATATTTCTGCCCACTATTATCAAGATTCTACTACAGAATCCAGGGATAGCACAGTCTGTTCTGTCTGGTATATATTTATGAATATATATATATATATATATATATATATATATATATATATATATATATATATATATATATATATATATATATGTATATATATGTATGTATATATATATATGTTATATATATATATATATATATATATATATATATATATATATATATATATATATATATATATATATATATATATATATATATATATATATATAACATATATTAAAAATAACATGCGTTGAAAGTTTTGGCATAAAGCAATTTGAGACGTCAAATTGCGATCCGCTTATGACGCAATAATACGCATACATAAACATTCTAGCGAGCATCTACAGTTAATTCTAGATCAATGATCAATTTCCACATTAGTCTCTATTGACGTATGAATAATAACGATAACAAATATCAATAATCCCCGTTTTCTAAATTAATTTAATATGGCACACATTTTCATCACAATATTTTTCTTTTCTCACCTCTCCTTTCTTTCATAACAGATAATCTGCACAGAGATAGAAGGAATTTGGGCTGGAGTAAAACGTTTAAATAGAAATTACACCAAGTACGCTGCAACAATATCCTTCGTCTAACGAACCGTTTATACTTTTCCCGGGATTTTTCTACAGTGTTTATCAATGATAAAATGTTGTAGACCAGTAAATTCTTCTGTTAAGTGGTACACTTAGTTTGATATGTTTAATGTTATGTTTTTTAAACGTTTACTAATGTTCTTAGACATCGTTTATTATTATTATTATTATTATTATTATTATTATTATTATTATTATTATTATTATTATTATTATTATTATTATTATTATTATTATTATTTAAATATGTTCAAGGGCCTCTATCTCCAACTTCTCCATATCAATCTCTCTCTAATCCTACAGAATTCATTAATCTACGTTGATGTTGCAAACAGCAGCTAACGTAATTGGTTTAAATCGTGAGTCACTACATTGATATTTGAAAAATTCGGTAGTTAATTTTTTAAACTTAAATGTGACAAGGGCAGGTGATAAATCAGAGCCTAATGGTCTGTATATATTCTTAAATCTCTATCTATCTATCTATCTATCTATCTATCTATCTATCTATCTATCTATCTATCTATCTATCTATCTATCTATCTATCTATCTATCTATCTATCTATCTATCTATCTATCTATCTATCTATCTATCTATCTATCTATCTATCTATCTCTCACACTACCACAGTAGCAAGATACGGAATAAAATCTATAAAATGAATAATGTAGAAAATTTTATTTTCTATCATCTCACGATATCTCTGGACTTATGTATGAATGATGGCAAAAGTTAAGTCTAAGCGCCCAAAGGATGAGAGAGAGAGAGAGAGAGAGAGAGAGAGAGAGAGAGAGAGAGAGAGAGAGAGAGAGAGAGAGAGAGAGAGAGAGAGAGAGAGAGAGAGAGAGAGAGAGAGAGAGAGAGAGAGAGAGAGAGAGAATTATTGTCGTTTGTACTGGTGATAAAGCAGAATACCGACTTACTTTAGTTGTAAATATATTAAAACAGTTTAATTGCCCCCAATTTGTTCGCAGTTGTCTTAGTTTATATTCCACATTAATTTCCATAGGCCGGTATATGAATGGCGTTGATGTGAATAACATAACAATCCTAATCTCATTTTATCAATAAAACAATCTGTCACGTTTCAATCATAAATGTGTATTATATTGATATAATCAATGTGGAGAGAAAAGGAAACCAATAAAAGAAAACAATCAATCTATCAATATACAGAGGTAAATGTAAGTAGCCACTAAATGATTAGAACTACATTTTGTAGCGGACCAATTTGGAGATATGAGATCATTCACTATGTCAATATACAGCTGTTTGTAGTAAATCTGAAGTGTGTCCAAAGGTCAAATATATGTATTTTTATGTGATATAAATAAATATATGTAGGGTATGTACGTTGTATAAAATTTCATTAGAAGGAAAGTTAGCAAGCTTCGTTTCCTTTTATTGAAAAATGTATACATGTCGTGGTATATCATTGATAAAGCTTACATACTATACTATCAATAAATTTTTGAACTATGAATAGATCCTACAGATTCTAAAATTAGATTGTCTATATCATTCACATCATCTAAAACTTGCAACGTTTTCTTCTAAGAGATTCGTGTCTGAGAGAAAGAGTTGTGGATTTAGGAATAACAATATTTTAAAACAATATGATTGATTGGATAGTGTCATAGTGTTTAGCATCTATGAGTAATATTGACATTGTATGTGCTGTTTCCGTGTGCGCTATTATTATTATATCAAAATGGAAACATATAATTATTATCTTACCACTTTCAGAAACATGTAAGATAATTAACATAAACAAGAGGACCGAACATCACAAATGGGTAAAAATATAGACCTAATAATACGTCACTAATATTTGATCCTTGCTGTAATGTACAAATACAAGGTTTACGTTTCGCCAAGACTATTTATGCAAGCTACATCAGTGCTGATTGTGTAAGAATATTCCTCCTTTGAATATATTAATATAATAATACTCTGAACATGATACAGAGTGAATATTATAGTTCTTAATATAAATAATCGGTGTAGGGTTTGAGAGGTATAAAGTTAACAATAAACAGTTCTCGTTGTCATCTGTTACTCTGAGATTTCATTCTTTTGAAACATTTGTTGTATACAAGTGTGTCATGAAAATAAAATTGTTATATGGTGTTACGGATAATATATACCGATACATTGTACAAAACACATATGTTCAAGCTCTTTTGTCCATCTAGACTAAGAATACAATATCTGAGAATTCATATCTTATGAATATAACTTTACTCAGTCTGTAGTAGAGTGCGTGATGAGCAGCATGTGACATATTTTTGTTGATAATTATGGGTCAGACAGAACAAAGTTTTGTGAAGAATGCATTAGTGAGAAATGCAATTGCCATATTACATAACCACCGAAAACTTGCACAAAACACTGCATCATTTGGGTCAGCTTATTTGTTTGCGTGTACGCTCTCTTTATTTACTAGAAGAGCTAGTGTTGTACATATCAAATGGATACTTAAAACTTCATTTTGTCCGAAACAGACTTTGAAAGTATCGTGAAAGATGCTTTTGAAATAGCTCGCAACTAAGTGAAATGATTGTTCTATCAAAAAAATAAATTTCGATCATCCTGTCCAGTTAAGTGATTTGGAATGCCCTCTTTTAATGATGCAAATTAGTATCATTGAACTAAACAATAAAAGTATTTGAAAAACAAAGAAAACTTTCAACTGGTTGATAACATGCGCTCTTAATAAATTTTCTTGGAAAAAAACACTTTGATTTGGTGGTGACAATGGGAAAACCATAGTTTATGATTTATATTGATGATATTGTTTTAAAGAAATTATGGAAAGGATATGAAGTGTTACATGTGCCACTGCTGATCATTTCGCTAGTTTATTTTCGCATCCGTGAATAGTGAACAATATACAGGAATTATCTTAATCAGTTAACATATTACCTTAAATGGCATTCCCACTTTTGTGCAAATAGATACAAAAATGGATATTTGGGGCACAATGGTAAAAGATTTATTATTGTTTATTAAAACTATGTAGGTTTCAAATATCATAATAGACCTGACACTTCCATTGCAAAATCACAGGAAGTCCACATGTTGTCATTGATTTCATTCATACCTGATAAATGAGACGAGCTGAAGTTCTACGTTAATAGGAAATAACTAGATGTTTAAGAACTAACCAGTCCACGGTCATCAAACGTAAACTTCCGATAATATTTGAAATTACAAAACCAGCCTGTGATGCTGACACATTTGTATGTATATCATAAATTATGAAATATGTAATAAACGATGAGACATTAGTAAAAGTTTTTTATTTCCTTTTATATAAAATCTCTTTGGTTGAATGATGTTTATTTAAGTGGAATCACGCTGAATTTGGCACGAAACATAATCATCACTGTTATCAGTTAATCTGGGATTCTGTATAGGTGTGATGCGTTCAAATTATTATGTGGAGGACTAAAAATTGTACACAAATGAATACGTAATTATTTCTTAATGTCCATAATTTCAGTCACATTACTTTTCTCCAATGCGCTCTATCAATGCAACACCAATACTTTTTCAACGATAAAGACATAGACATGTTTAGACACGTAACCTTTATCCGTTTAATTGGAGTTCTAACTATTTATTTAATTAGGTGGATATTTATAAAGCTATCTCTTCAAATTAACAGAAAATGTCAATGTGGCATGGCATCGAAAAAACAGAAAGTTATGGATCACTATACTATGCATTGTAAATATTTTAACTTGCGTAAACCACATGAATGCAACGTATATTATTGTATATATATATATATATATATATATATATATATATATATATATATATATATATATATATATATATATATATATATATATATATATATGTGTGTGTGTGTGTGTGTGTGCATAACATTTGCTAGTTTGACAGAGTCTTCTAGTTGATATATGGATATTGTACTTCATAAATGCTAAGATACTGACGTTAAATACTGTGGTCAGACGTTCAATACTTCTGCACATTAATTTATACACCATGACATATTCACCGTCTTTGAAATTGCACATGATCACTAGTTTCAACATCATTTTCCTTGATTTGATAGCTTGATTGAAATTTGATATCACTGGCAGCAATAACAATAAGAACAATAACGATCAAAGAGTGGATACTCACTTTTGAATAGGAATGTCTAATTACCATACCTTTGTACGGCACGAGATCACTACAGAAAGATATAATGATAAATACATTTAGTTATATCCTGGTGTGCAGAAAAATAATGTTCTTTGCTTATAACAGATCTTCAGAAGATCAATCATTCTGTGCGATGTGGGTCAATTTAGATTTTGATTTCCATCCGGAGCAAATACGCCAACCAGGTAAAATAAATTTTGCACAATTAAATTTAGGTGTTCTATCAGCATAATAAACTAAAAGAAGAGAAATTACATGTGCTTGAGATATTGCTATAAAAGCTATTGATATGCGCTCGCCATAATAAATACTCATTCTTCAAATGTCTTATTTATGGTCTATGTATCTGACAATCTGAGAATCGTATGCTGATATTCAAAGACTAATAAATTAACCCTCTTATTCCACATCAGTCTCGATCTGGACCTTTTCATATTTTGATCACAAATATTACACATAATGCTACATTATTATAAGGCGAACTAACTAATGAATTTAACTGCATGTAGTATTGGTCCAGGAAGAGAATGACCCAAATGGTTCAGTGTGCATGCAAGGGTATATATTGTTACATTTGTAGTCATTTTCATTTGTACCAACGTTTCTTCCTACTAAATAAATATCGATGGCCTGTATACACAATGCATACTTTTTCTGTCCCTTATTCTTTGTTCTTGGAGTAACTGAAATACATTTATTTCTACTGATATTATTTGGCTTTGCGTACAGCTCGAGAAATTAGTATAATGTTTAACTTTTCCTCCTCACTTACACAAAATATCACCATTTCCAACGCTTGTATAGTTATAAAAAACTACCTGCTTACATGTTTATAATGTTTGTTACCTTTCAACCTATGTCTGATGGTACATGTACATATACATTTGCATGATTTTGAATGAAAGTCATGTGTATCAACAAAACAGCATAAAGACTGCCCATGTCTTCGTAAATTTGTGCTATTGCTGGTTTTAATGTAGTTATATACTATTTCTTTTAGTACATGTTACATACTTTAGAAATTGTTTTAGCAAAAGCTAATTTGCTATTCATATCAACTCAACCTTTCACACATTATTTTCCCTATCATTGTGTTACGAGTCTAGGCCCTTAATAACGATAACATAAAAGAGTGAAGATAACAACCTTTGCAAAAGTTAAAAATACCTTAACTCGCTAGAATACCAAGTGAAAGATTAGAAAATAAGAACTTATGGTTTTCCAAATCAAATGCAAAAATAATCCAAGAATTAAAAATAGAAGTTCTAGTTTTAAATTGTCCTGAGTGAATCTGAGTTCGAGTACCGATGAAACCCAAAATGCTGGGCGATGACGTGTCTTGTGATTAGCGTTGAACTGATGTGTGAACAGTCTCTTGTTGAAACACAAGAAATATTATTTCCGGTTGTGAATACCCTGTAGATTTCAATACATGTTTTTATCCAAGAATGTTGGAGGAACTCTTGTGTATTTTCAGGAAAAGTAATCAAATAAGTAAAATAAAAATTAAACGCAAACTGGTCTGAAAAAATCTTAATTTGCCAAATGTTTTAATCTTAACTTTCTTCTATTAAGGCAATATTTATATACTAACTTAACACGCAAAAAATATTCCTGAATGAGGGTCAACATTCTAAAAAAATAAATAGAAGTTTATTATGCTATTTGTCACGTCGTCTAAGTGTGACCTGAATGTATCTTAATAATTCTTACTAAGAGAAAGACAACAAAAAATAAATAGTTTCTTTTAATTAAATCTCTCACTGGTTCCAAATCAAGGTCAGAAACTAAATATAGTGTTTCTATTCTATAACTAGGTGTTTATATCAAAAATAAAAAAATAAGTAAAGTAAGTTAGATTAAACAGAACTATATAATGCTCTACAATAGCATGTTATCGAAATTAAAACTAACGGAAAAATAAATAAAATTAAATATTTAAGACACCATGGTATCATCACATATATTCAAAATGTCAACCTTTTATTACCACTATGAAATGTTCACAATGTGCAGTTTGAACTGCATAAAATATGATTAGGTGTATAAATTTTCAAACACAACATCCACCCTCCTTCGTAAATATGGCAATGCGTTTGAGGTTTCTCGAATTTAGCAACTATCTGAGTACAACAGAAGAACACCAGGGTTTAGAAAATAAATAGGAATTTTCTGACACACTATGAAACATAGGCTAGGCAATGTAAATATCTATAATTCCTTTTGTCTTCTTGCCAAGATTACTTGTTGATAGATGTTGAGGACATATGTCACAAAATTATAAAACATCACGGCATGGAGTTCATGAAATGTGTGGCAACTTTCAATTTGTCTCAAAAGATCGATCAATTATTCCATTTTGTTCTTTATCCTCTTTTTATATCTCTCTCAAAAGCATCCACTTTGTATGATGCAAAGATACATGAAGTATTGAATGCGTAGACATCCCAAGTCGAAAACAGACGAGAGATAAAAATAAAGAAACCACACCTTCTACATGCATTACATTGTATTTTAAAAATTGTAAAGAGAGATAAAGTAAGATCGATCTTTTCAGTTTTATAATAAGGTACATGAATGCTCACATGTTTGTTGTCCTATAGATTATTATTGCTTTGGTGACAAAGAGTGAAGGATATTGCAAATAGACTTGGGCAATGAATCTGAACTATTTCTAGATATTAAGAATCATAGGTGCTTCTAACGTCTTTCTGTAATTGTAAGGAGATCATTCTTTCATTCATCAGTACCATACTTAATTTGTCATTTTATGAAATCCTTTCTGGTCAGAATGATCATTATTATGCCCATTGATAGCTCGTTACTAATATAGAGTCCCCTCAGTATGAACCCCGAAATCGTATATTGGTATAATATATATATATATATATATATATATATATATATATATATATATATATATATATATATATATATATATATATATATATATATAGTTTACATAAAGAAGTATTGATCAGAGGGAAGAAACTATTTGCACTCTATCGATTTGTCTTTAGTAGTGCTTGTTTGACAATATATGTAAACGGGAATAAATTTCAAACGAATTTGGCCACTACATCTGAAATAACTTAAAACAGTAAAAAGTGTGCACTAGATGTCGTCAAGTAATAGCAGGATGGGAATACGTTTAATCATTCATTCAGTTCCGCCATACTTAATTGATCCTCTGGAACATTTTGTTAAACTATATCTGCATTAGTGTGCTTATAGGTTACCATATACCAGCTGAAAATGATATTAACAACAAGTCAGATAGCCAAGTAGTATTATACAGTTTCATTCAGAATCACAAATGACAATGAATTACGGACATCTGCTGCAGCTAATGATATATCAGTTTTCCCAGAGAATTATAGCTTAAAGGGTAGTACTATGGGGATCACTTACTTCAGCTCTGCACAGACTTGATGCAGTTGTTCCCACTCCTTGATTTTGGTTTACATGTTGGCCCGTTGTCGTTCCGTGAGTATTTTCAGTACTTTGAGGCTATAACAAAAGACAAAATAAATCATATTTATACGAAATTGACCATGTTGAAAAAAGACTTATCTCCAATTATTTAATGCTGATAAAAAAGTATATGTTTTCAGTAAACGCATAAGATCTTATTAGAAAGTGGTGCATTTATAAAGCAAATATAGCAAATAGCTACAAACTACTAACTCTCAGGACACGAGTAAAATAACGTAATGAGAATCATTTCTCATGTAGACTGGAAAAACGTGTCAAAATCATGTAAATTTCATCTAGTATATGTGGGATGTTACAAAATGCATATAATGCTTCTATATATTTCTAAATAATGCATATCTTTCCTGTAGTATACTTGACTAAGTTTACCTTTGCAGTCCACTGCAACTGTCACAACTTAGTCATGTTTCCTTTGGTGTAAATGTTAAAGATGGAATAAATACACATGGACTCTCTGTAAGCTACCGATTATTAACTGTTTAAAATGATTCAAATGTGTCAAATGGATTATGTACAAGAATATTTGCAATAGTCTTAATGAATAGAACGTTCGTCAATGATATAAAGAATACACCTTTTCTTCTTCTTCAAATTGTTTTATTCCTAAATGTCGCGAAATTATTTGATATTATATTTTGAGTACACAAAGAGTATTTTAGTTTCATATAGAGGTAAAAAGCGCAATGCTATTCATATCAACTCAACGTTTTACATTTTGTTTTTACTTTCCCATAACCACCACCTATATTCCAAATGTAAATCTTTCTTTGCAATTGTAAGATCTTCAAAATGTATACTTTCAAATACATTGAATAAATGAAGGTGTGTAATTTTCGAACACTACAACCGTCACTATAAACCTGCATAATCTCCATACTAAACCGGAATAAACAATTTGTCCACGTAAAAGAGCTATGTTCCACACCGAAACAGACAAAAAGCGATAACCTATGGAACATTTGATAACTATGTAGAATAAAAACATTTACCAGAGAACTCAGAGTAAACGCATTGAAATGGGTGCAAGAAGGCACATTCCACATAGTAAGCTTTTTAAGTGCAAACATAACATTCACTAAATATACAGACTAAATTTATAACAAGACAAATGATGATATCGTTTTGTATTTTAATCCCTTTTTGACAAAATATGAAGATGCCAAACATATTTCAAGCGTTACAGCGTATTGCATCTGCAATAACTTACCTAGTAAGAAATATATTTGCACTAGGTCCTTTTCTCTAATAACTGGAAGTGAATTTTGTCAATCAAAATAAATCATAATATAAGAACATTGATCATGATTACATAAAGCTTATTTCCAGATATGATAGAAAATATATCTCCTTTGATTATACATAAGTTCTCATTAGCAGACAAAGCTATTTATAACGAAAATGTAAGAATGAAAATCATTGTCTACACGTTTAAATAAAGTAATGAGACATCTTTGTCATTTATATTTAATACTCATTTAGAAGTTCGGCAAACATCATTTAGTGCATTTCTAGTGTAAAGATAATGAATACAATGATTCTAAAGAGTGCAAGACTTTGTTCCAGTATACTCGTCTAATATTGTTATTGTATTCCATTGCAGCTGGTCCAACTGAGCTGTCTTTTCTATTGTGCAAATGTAATTGATGGGACAAATGTACGTAACTCTATGGCATTATTTTGTGAGTCCACAATGCATATTTCAGTTATATCACTGCGCAAAAGGCTCTAAGCAATTCAGATCAATTCACTTTATCACACATTGTTTTAGCTAGCAACATTACCACCACCTATATTCCAACTGTAAATCATTCTTTACCACCGATATAAGCTCAGAATGTAATACATAAATTGGTTATAGCTATGTGTTGTAATTTTTGAACCCACCAAGCATTCCTTATTTGCACCAAAGGAATCACAAAAAACACATCAACCAAGTGAAAGAGCTGTATTCCAAGCTGAATCAGCACAAAAGGGATAATAAGTGGAATCTAGGAAAATTATGTAGGAAAAAAACATTTTACCTAGTAGGCGTACCAAACATATTGAAGTTGTGTTATTCCTGGATTGCATATCATTAATATGGAATTATTCTTTGAGTACACAATGCGAATTTTAGATTTATTTATTAGCAGCGGGCTCAATCCTATTTAGATTAGTTTTCAGAAATCATATTTTTCTTCATCTTTACACCACCATCATATTACAAATATAAATCGTTCTTTTCGTCGGTTACATGCTCACAATGAACTCTTTCATATAAATTGATAATGACCATATGAAGTAATTTTCGAACGTTTTCGTAATTTTTGTCTTGTAGTTCATATACTCATGTCAAACTTATTCGAAAGTTTCATTGTGTGTAATTCTCATATACCAACATTGGATAGAATGATCCTCTCTGTTCCTCATGATGCGTGTTGTTTTCTAGAATACTCCGCTAATATTGGTTTTCCATTACATTGCAGTTTGGCCAACATGGGCTTCATTTCTTTGGTGTAATGGAGTATATAGATATTTATCTGCAATATTCATATGTGTCTTCTTGAAGTGTTATTTTTCCTGGATGACATTTAATATTATTGTTTGAGAGCAAAATGAGTATTTCACTTTTATCCATGAGCAAAACTCTATAAGCAATTCAGACCAAATAAAAGAACTATATTCCAGCCTGAATCAGCCCAAGGGCGATGACAAGTAGAATAGGATAATTATGTAGGATGAAAACATTTTCCCTAATAGGCATAGTAAACAAATTTCGATAAGGGTGGGTGGGAGGGCGAAATGTTTCGCATATAATTCTTATTGGAAGAATATATGACATACGTCCATTTTCCAGAATACTTTATAATAAAATACATACATCTTAGAACCATATCAATATGTATTCATTATTGCTTTTAAAAATATGAAAACGGAAAAGACATCGTGTTCTGGATTTTGAACATTGTAAGCCAGAAGGAAATACATTTGCACTAGGTTCGTTTCATTATAGCAGTAAAATCTTTCTTTCAATTAAACGTTCGTTTCCGCTATACTTAATTTACCTTTAATAAATACATATTGGCCAATGTTTCCTTCTTTATGCAAATATGCAAACATTTACTAGTAAAGAGGCATATCAGAAACAACTTCGATCAGATGTTTGTATTCCAAACTCTAGAACTGCAAATTACAATGCATCAAGAAAAACTGCTGTAACTAATGACATATCAAAGTGTTGCTAGGTATTTGCTGCTTAAAGGACCTACTATCTCATTAAGATGTCTAACCTCTGACGCAGCTGGACTTGCCATTTCTTTATTTTGGTCTTCGTCCTGACGACCCGTAGCCGTTTCGTTAGAATTGTCTGTACCTGGAGACTATAATAAAATATATCATATCTTTGTAAAATTGATTATGATGACATAAAGGCCTATCTTCAACTATTTCATGCTGATATGAAATATTGTCTTTTATTTAATACAATATCTGATTATAATGGACAGGTATTGATAAATAATATGCATTAAATTAGCTACAAAATAGTACATCTGTGCAAAAGTCTAAGGTAAGCTAAAGATAAATAATTGTCGTGTAGATCTCATATTCATGTCAAAGTACTGCAAGCTTCATTTAATGTATTTTAGATGAACGAATAATATATATATATATATATATATATATATATATATATATATATATATATATATATATATATATATATATATATATATATATATTATGCCTTTTTTGTTTTTAAATAATGCCTGTCTTTTTCCTATTGAACACGGCTAACATTGTCTTTGCATTCCTCTGCAGATGGCCCAACTTGATTTTTTTTCCTTTTCTGTATATGTTAAGCATGGAAAAAAGTGGTACATCGATTGCTGGCAATTTACTGATGTTTGCTAACAGTTTTTATCAGATGGGGTATGTACAAAAATCTTAGCGATAGTGGTAATTAATGGAAGGTTGCAAATGACATAAAGAATACACTAGTGGGTCATCTTGAAGTCGTTTTTTTCCTGGATGACATGCGATTATGTGAAATTATTATTTTGAGTGTACAATATGTATTTTAGTTCTATCTATAAGCAAAAGTATCAATGCAATTTACATTGATAAAAGATTTCAGAATGTTTTTTATCTCATTCTAAAACCACCATTTATATTATAAATGTAAACCTTCTGTTCATCAGTTACATGCTCATAATGTACATTTACATATAAATTGATAACGACCAAGTAAAGTAATTTTCGAACAGTACATATTGCACTACAAACCTGGAATCCCTCCACTTTATTCACCGGAAAAAGCATATGAACATAAGAAAAATCTATATGTAAAATTACATGTTCTTAAAAGAGATAAGAAGAGGAATCTAGCATAGTTATTTACGATACACTCATACTTGTTACTAGGCAGAATGAACGCATTTACATAACAGTGGAAAAGGTATCTTTTCTCGTAGTAATGTTATTGAGAGCAAATATAACACAAGCTCAATTGCATGAACATATTGATTTTTTAGAAAATATCTAAACGGGAAATGAAATCGAGTAGTAGATTTAAATATTTTCAACTATTAAGAACTATTTTTGCATTTGATTCCTTCCGCTAATGGCATGAGGGAAATTCTTTCAAACATTCACTCTCGTCCACCATGCTTAATCCATCCTTTGTAAATGTATTGTGACCCATGTTAATTCTGTATCCCTATATATAAAATATAACAACAGAATCATATGAACAACGCCTCAAATCACTTTATCATTCCAAGCTTTCCTTCAGATTTACAAGTGACAATGCATTGCAAACAATTATTGTAAACGATGACGAAGGAATGTTTTTGCTAGGTATTTCCAGCTTAAAGGGTAGTACGTTGCCATATATGTATAACTTACATGTGATGTGTCTGGACTTGAGGTTCTTCCTGCTCCTTCATTTTGGGCTTGCTGCAGGTCCGTAGTTGCTGGGTAAGAAGTATCTGTATCCACAGGCTATCACAAACGAGATCATAATTGTATTGAATCGACCAAGATAACATAAAGCTGATCTCCAAATATTTCATGCTGACGGAAAACTTTCTGCTGTCATTAAATATATACGCTCTGATTGGAATAGACAAATATTTATAAAGTACACTTAGTAAAGACTAACACTGAAGATACGTTTAAAAAAATCCATTATAACTATTTGTCATGTAGTCTTGATATTCATGTTAAACTCATTAAAATGTTTTATTAAGAGTAATTTTGATATACGAATACTGAATATTATGTTCTTTTTTCTAAATAATGCGTGTTTTGTTCTAGGATACTCGGCTAATATTGTGTTTGTATTCCATTTGAACTGGATTCACATGGTCTTCCTTTCTTTGGTATAATGTTAATGATGGAACATATGCAAATAGAGTATGTGATAATCTACTCATATTACCTTACTGATAAACATAGGTCCCATGGGGTATGAAAATATGTATCTGCACTATTTTTAGTGAATAAAATTTTCATGAATGACATGAAGATTCCATATCGATGTATTATTGAATATGTATTATTCCTGGATAAAATTTAAGTATATGATAATTTTCCCCCAAACTAAGTATTTCAGTTCTATTCTTTTTGCATAACGCTCAAAGAAATAAAGATCAATTGATATTTTAACAAATCATTTTTGATAACAACATTACCACTACCTATATTCCAACTCTCAATCCTACTTTGTCACTGTTAGAATTTCTCAATGTCCACTATCGATTAATAATCACGATATGCTGTAAGTTTGGAGCACTAAAAGGATGCGTTAGTTGCATCTAATTAATCGAAAGGAACCCATTAACCAAGTAAAAGAGCTATATTTCACCCTGAATTAGACTAAAAGCGATAAAAATGGAATCTAGGATAATTATGTGTCATAAACACATTTCCTTAAGTAGGCATACTAAACACATTTCGACAAGTGAGGAATGACATTTTCCGCATATTATTATTATTGACAGAATTTACAACATACGCCCATTGTCCAGAAAACTTTATAATAAAATGTTTGCATGTTATTAAAGCATCCTTTTGTATTTATTATAGCCTTTTAACAAGATATTCAAACGGAAAAGATATTTCAAACGACATCTGGTACTGGATTGTAATCCCTTTAAACCAGTGGGAGGTGTATTTCCTCAAGGCTCCTTCCATTACAGCAGGGAGGAGCTTATTTCAATCGATGATTCGTTTGCTTCATTCTTAATTAATATTTAATAAATAAATGTTGGCAGATATTTCCATCAATATGCTAATATATGAATATTTGCAAAAATGTGTAATATCATTCACCAGATTAGATCACATATCTTTATTCCAAACTTTCCTCTAGAACTGCAAATTGCAATGCAACAAGAAAATCTGCTGTAATTGATGATATATCAAACTTTGCCTAGTACATTGCAGCTTAAGTTAACTATTATCCCATTAGGATGTCTAACCTCTGACGAGGCTGGACTTGATGAAGTTTTTCCTATTCCTCTATTTTGGTCTTCGTACTGGCCCGTAGTGGTTTCGTCAGCAGTGCCAGTACCTGGAGGCTAAAACAAAATAAATCATTATGTTGCGAAATTGGTCATGAAAACATAAGGCTTATGTCAATTATTTTATGCTAATATGAAATTATCTGCTTTTGTGAAACACATAAGATCTGATTAGAATAGACCTGTATTCATAAAGGAATTTAATAAATTATCTACACATAAGTAACTCAGTGGACATGATAAAAGTAAGGTAACGAAAACTATTTTTCATGTAGATCTCATACTCATGTCAATCCTACAAGTTTCGTTTAGTGTATTTCTGATTTTAGAATAATGTTTTTAATGCATCTCGATGTTATTAAATAATGCAAGTCGTTGTAATAGAGTATTCGGTTAATATTGTCTTTGCATTCTTTTGCAGCTTGCCCAACTTAATCTTTTTCTTTTCGTGCAAAGGTTAAAGACATAGTCAAAGTACATGTATTGCTACCGATTTACTGGTGTTTACTAACATGTATTATCAGTTGGAGTACATACATAAATCTTTATGATAGTGGTAATAAATAAAATATTCTCAATGACATGAAGAATACGTCGGTGTGTGTCATCTTGAAGTTGTATTGTTCCTGGATCACTCGTAATTATATTAAATTCTTCTCTGAAAACACAATGGGTATTTCAGTTATATATATATATATATATATATATATATATATATATATATATATATATATATATATATATATATATATATATATATATATATATATATATATATATATATATAAACTAATGGATCAATGCTATCTATATCAATTACAATTTTCACAAATCGTTTTTTCCCATCCTTAAACCACCATCTATATTTCAAATTGTAATCCCTCCTTGCCACAGATACATGCTCAAACTGTAAACTTATATATAATTTAATAATTACCAAATGAAGACGCTTTCGAGCAGTAGGTCTATCATTGTAAGCTTGTGTTGTTTCCGCTTAAATCACCGGTATAAGCAAATTAACCTAATAAAAGATTTATATGTGACCTTGATTCAACCTATAATTGATCAGAAGTGGAATCTAGGATAATTATTTGCCATAAACAAATTCCCCTTAGTAGGCTTAATAAAAGGGTTTTTCTGCCGATGGGAGATGGTTGAACCTTCGGCATAGTAATCTTATTGAGAGCGTATATAACATAAGCTCAATTGCATTGAAAACATCGATTTTGACAAGATAACTAAACGGGGATGATATTTCAAACGGTATCAAGTACTGGATCTAAAATATTTGCAACCATTAAGAACTATATTTGCACTTGATGCCTTCGTCTAATAGCAGAATGTAAATTCTTTCAAAAGTTCACTCACTTCTTCCAAACGTAACTCATATTTTGCAAATGTATGTTGGTCTATGTTTTCATCATTATGTTTATATGTAAACATTTAACGCAAGAGCCATATTAACAATGCTTTAAATCACGTTCCTCCAGATGTACATGTGACAATAAATTGCAAACAATTGCAGTAAATATTGACATAAGACAGATTTGCTAGGTATTTGCAGCTTAGAAGGTAGTACGGTTATATATATATACATATATATATATATATATATATATATATATATATATATATATATATATATATATATATTTATATAAAATACAAATCATGTGGCGAATAACAACCCTCTCAAGCGTACTGGATCCACCAAGAAATCACGTTTGTCAGGGATTAATTAAAAGAGATGCAATAAACTGACGACGAACAGTACGAAACTAGTAACTAACTAGCCTAAGCGCTTTCGACTCTTAGCACATGTGAAGATAGAAATGTAGAGGTTTACAAACGCAACGTTTTTGTGTTTATTTGTTTGTCGTAACTATGTTTTGTATTTGCCTTTGAAAAAGACTCATTAAGAGTCGAAAGCGCTTAGGCTAGTTAGTATCTAGTTTCGTAGTGTTCGTCGTCAGTTTATTGCATCTATATATATATATATATATATATATATATATATATATATATATATATATATATATATATATATATATTTACATCTGATGTGCCTGGACTTGAAGTTTTTCCTGCTTCTTCATTTTGGGCTTCCTCCTGGTCCGTAGTTGATAGGTCAGAATTGCCTGTATCTGGAAGCTATAAGAAAGGAGATCATAGTTTAATTGAATCTATAAAGCTCATCTCCAAATAGCTTGCTGACGGACAAGTATCTCCTTTCATTAAGCACATAAGCTCTGATTGGAATAGACACATTTTTATAAAGTACATTTAGTAAAGACCAAAACTAAAAATACGTTCAAATAGGTCAATTAGAACTATTTGTCATGTAGTCTTGATATTCATGTTAAACTCTTTCAAATGTTTCATTAAGTGTAATTCTGATACTAATGCTGACTATATTGCTCTTCTTTCTTTTCTAAATAATGTGTGTTTTGTTCTGTGATCATCGGATAATATTGTTTTTGTATTCCATCGCAACTGGACCAACTTGATCTTCCTTTCCTTGGTGTATTTTTAATAATGAAACCAATGCACATGGATTAAGTGATAATCAACTCATGTTTCCTTACTGTTAAAAATACCTCACATGGGTAATATGATATTTATATGCAATATTCTTAGTGAATGAACTTGTTATCAATGACATGAAGATTCTATATAGGTATCTTGTTTGAAGTTGTATTATTTCTGGATGAAATCTTATTGTATAATACTAATTGTTTAGCTTAAAATCCTGATTCAGCCCAAAATCGATAGCAAGTGGAACCAAGGATAATTTTGTGTGATAAACTCATTTCCCATAGTAGGCATACTAAAGACAATTCTATAAGTGACGGAGGACATTATCTGCATAGTATTGTTATATACATAATTTATACGCCCCTTGTCCAGAAAACTTTGGAATAAAATGCTTGCATTTTACCAAAACACCATTTTGTATTTATTATTGTCCTTTGGCAAGATATTGAAACTTAAAATATATTTCAAACAACATCGGGTACTGGATTTGATTCCCTTTAAACCAGTGGGAGATATATTTATACAAGTCTCATTCAATTATAGCAGGGATGACCTTCTTACAGTCAATCATTCGTTCGCATCATACTTAATTCATCAATCATAAATAAATGTTGGCATATATCTCCATCACTATACTAACATTTGACCATTTGCCAAATATGTGTAATATCAACCATCAACTTAGATCACACATCTGTATTTTGAGCTTTCCTCTAGAACTGCAAATGCAATGCAACAAGAAAATCTGATGTAACTGATGATATATCAACCATTTGCTAGTACTTAGCAGCTTACAAAAACAACTATCCCATTGGGATGTCTAACCTTTGTCGATGCTGGACTTGATGAAGTTCTCACAATTCCTTTATTTAGCTCTACGTTCTTGCCCGTAGTCGTTTCGTCAAAATTGCCTGTACCTGGAGGCTGAAACAAAATAAAACATTTTTAATGCGAGATTGAGCTTGATAACATAAGGATTATCTTAACTACTTGATGCTAATATAAAAGTGTCTGCTATTGTGAAACCCGTAAGATCTGATTAGACTAGACAGATATTTATAAAGGTATTTGATAAATTATCAACGCATCAGTAACCGAGAGGACATGTTAAATGTAAGGCAATTATAAATATTTTTCATGTAGTTCTCATACTTGTGTCAGTCCTGCAAGTTTCTCTTAGTGAAGTTCTGATGTTAGAATAAAGTTTATAATGCTTCTCTGTGTTACAAAAAATTGCAAGTCCTTGTATAAGTATAATCGTATAATATTGTCTTTGCATTCTTTTGCAGCTGACCCAGCTTGATCTTTTTCTTTTCGTGCAAATGTTAAAGATGTAACCATGCAAGATGGATTGCTACCGATTTACAGATGTTTACTAACATGTATTATCAGTTGGAGTACATACATAAAGATTTGGGATAGTGATAATGAATGAAATATTCTCAATGACATGAAGAATACATCAGTGTGTCAACTTGAAATTGTGCTATTCCTGGACCACTCGTAATTAAATTAAATTCTACTTTGAGGCCACCATGGTTATTCTAGTTGTATCTAAAAACTAAAGGCTCGATACTATTTATATCAATTACAATTTTCACAAATCGTTTTTTTTTCTCATCCTTAAACCACCATCTATACTGCAAATGTAAATCGTTCTTTGCCACACATACCTGCTCACACTGTACATATTCATGTAAATTGATAATGACCAAATGAAGACATTTTCTTGCAGTACGTACAACATTGCAAACTTTTATTGTGTCCGCTTTATTCACCGGAATAAGCAAATTAACCTAATAAACGATGTATATGTGACCTTGATTCAACTTATAAAAGATCAGAAGTGGATTCTTGGATAATTAATTACTATAAACACATTCCCCTTATTAGGCTGAATACTTTTTTGCCAATGGGATATCGGAGATCCTTCAGGGTAGTAAACTTATCGAGGGCAAATACAAAATAAACTCAATTTGATGAAAACATCGAATTTGGACAAGATATCTAAACGTGATTTATATTTCAAACGGAGTACTGGATCTCAAATATATACAAACATTAATTCATCTTTTGTAAATGTATGTTCGTCTATGTTTCTATCATTATGTCTATATGTAAACATTTAACACCAGAGCCACATCAACAATGCCTCAAATCACTTTATCATTCCAAGCTTTCCTCCAGATTTACATGTGACAATGCATTGCAAACAATTGAAGTAAATAATGACATAGGAACGTTTATTGCAAGGTATTTGCAGCTTAGAGGGTAGTACGGTACTATATATATATATATATATATATATATATATATATATATATATATATATATATATATATATATATATATATATATATATATATCTTACATCTAATATGCCTGGACTTGAAGTTGTTCCTGCTTCTTCATTTTGGGCTTCTTGTTGGTCCGTAGATGTTAGGTCAGAAGTGTCTGTATCTGGAGGCTAAAAGAAAGGAGATCATAGTTTAAATGAAGCTTCCTTGATAACATGAAGCTCATCTCTAAATATTTGATTCTAAAAGACAGGTATCCGCTTTCATTCAACACATAATCTCTGATTAGAATAGACAAATATTTATAAAGTAAAATTAGTAAAGACTAACACTAAAAATACGTTCAAATACGTTCATTAGAACAAGTTGTCATGTAGTCTTGATATTCATGTTAAACACTTTCAAAGGTTTCAGTAAGTGTAATTCTGATACTAAGGCTGAATATATTGCTCTTCTTACTTTTCTAAATAATGAGTGTTTTGTTCTGTGATCATCGGATAATATTGTTTTTGTATTCCATCGCAAATGGGCCAACTGGGTCATCCATACGTTGGTGTATTGTTAATGATGGAACAAATGCACATGGATTAAATGATAATCTACTCATGTTTCCTTACTGTTAAAAATACGTCCCATAGATATGATGATAATTATCTGCAATATTCTTAGGGAATATAATTTTTATCAATGACATAAAGATTCCATATAGGTATTGTATTGAAGTTGTATTATTTCTGGATGAAATTTTTTTATATGATAATAATTGTTTAGCCTAAAATGCATATATCTGTTCTTTCCTTTAACAAAACTTTCAAAGCAATAAAGATCAATTCATTTCTTAACAATCATTTTTGATAAGACCATTAGCACTCCTTTACTCCAACTGTCAATCCTACTTTGCCACTGTTACAATATGACAATGTCTACTATCGAATACTTATCACAATATGCTGTAGCTTTTATAACACTACAAGCATGCCGTTTTTCCACCTATTAATCGAAAGAAACGCATTAACCACATAAAGGAGCTATATTCCATCCTGAATCAGGCCAAAAGCTATAGCACGTGGAATCAATGATAATTATGTGTGATAAACACATTTCCCCTAGTAGGCATACTAAACACATTACGATAAGTGACGGAGGACATTATCTGCATAGTATTATTTACAGACTTTATACGCCCCTTGTCCAGAAAACTGTGGAATATAATGCTTGCATTTTATTAAAACACCATTTTGTATTTAGTATTGTCCTTTGACAAGATATTTATACTTAAAATATATTTTCAAAAAACATCTGGTACTGGATTTCAATTCCTTTAAACCAGTGGGATATATATTTACACAAGGCTCCTTCCATTATAGTAGGAAGGACCTCCTTACAATCAGTCATTCGTTTGCATCAAACTTAATTCATCTTTAATAAATAAATGTTTGCACATATCTCCATCATTATACTAATATGTGACCATTTGCCAAATATGTGTAACATCAATCATCAACTTAGATCACACATCTGTATTCCAAGCTTACCTCTAAAACTAAAAATTACAATGCAACAAGAAAATCTGATGTAACTGATGATATATCGAATATTTGCTGGTACTTAGCAGCTTAATAAAACAACTTTACGATTGGGATGACTAACCTTTGACGATGCTGGACTTGATGAAGTTCTTACGATTCCTTTATTTTGATCTTCGTTCTGGACCGTAGTCGTTTTGTCAGTATTGCTTGTACTTGGAGGCTAAATCAAAATAAATCAATTTGATTGCGAGATTGATCTTGATAACATAAGGTTTCTCGCAACTACTTCATGCTAATATAAAAGTGTCTGCTTTTGTGAAACACATAAGATCTGATTAGACTAGACCGATATTTATTAAGGAATTTGATAAATTATATACGCATAAGTAACCCAGTGGACATGTTAAATTTAAGGTAAAGATATATATTTTTCATGCAAATCTCATACTCGTGTCAGTCCTGCAAGTATCTTTAAGTTTATTTTTTGATGGTAGAATAAAGTTCATAATGCTTCTCTTTGTTACTAAATAATGCAAGTCTTTTTAAAATTATAATCGTATAATATTGTCTTTGCATTCTTTTGCAGCTGACCCAGCCTGATCTTTTTCTTTTCGTGCAAATGTTAATGATGTAACCAAGGTAGATGGATTGCTACAGATTTACAGATGTTTGCTAAGATGTATTATCAGTTGATGTACATATATAAAGCTTTGGGATAGTGATAATGAATTAAATGTTCTCAATGACATGAATAAGACGTCAGTTGTTTACTTTGAAGTTGAGTTATTCCTGGATTAGTCGTAATTATATTAAATTCTTCTTTTATCGCACAATGGTTATTTTAGTTTTATCCAAAAACTGATGTATCAATGCTATCTATATCAAATACAATTTTCACAAATTGTTTTTTTCTCATCCTTAAACCACCATAAATAGTGTAAATGTATATTTTTGTTTGCCACAGATGCGTGCTCACACTGTACACTTTCATGTAAATTGATAATGACCAAATCGGGCAGTTCGTGTATCATAGTAAACTTGTATGTTTATGTTTTATTCACCGGTATAAGTACATTAACCTAATAAAATATCAATATGTGACCTAAATTCAACCTACAATATATCAGAAGTGGAATCTAGGATAATTATTAACCATAAACACATTTCCCTTAGTAGGCTGAATAAACGTTTTTGCCAATGGGAGATCGGATACTCTTCCGCATAGTAATCATATTGAGAGCAAATATTGCATAAGCTCAATGTCATGAAAACATAACGATTTTTGACAAGATATCTAAACGGGAATGATACTTCAAACGGTACCGAGTACTGGATTTGAAAATATTTGCAAACGTTAAGAACTATATTTTAACTTGATGCCTTCTTCATTTAGTAGAAAATAAATTATTTCAAAGGTTCACTCACTTCTACCATAATTAATTCATCTTTCGCAAATGTATGTTCGTCTATGTTTCCATCATTATGCCTATATGTAAACATTTAACGCCAGAGCCACATAAACAATATCTCAAATCACTTTATCATTCCAAGCTTTCCTCCAGATTTACATGTGACAATGCATTGCAAACAATTGAAGTAAATAATGACATAGGAAACTTTATTGCAAGGTATTTGCAGCTTAGAGGGTAGTACGGTTCTATATATATCTTTTACATCTAATATGCCTGGACTTGAAGTTGTTCCTGCGTCTTCATTTTGGGCTTCTAGTTGGTCCGTAGATGTTAGATCAGAAGTGTCTATATCTGGAGGCTAAAATAAAGAAGATCATAGTTTAAATGAAGCTTCCTTGATAACATGAATCTCATCTCTAAATATTTCATGCTGAAAGACAGGTATCCGCTTTCATTCAACACATAATCTCTGATTAGAATAGACAAAAATTTATAAAGTAAAATTAGTAAAGACTAACACTAAAATTACGTTCAAATAAGTTCATTAGAACAAGTTGTCATGGAGTCTTGATATTCATGTTAAACACTTTCAAAGGTTTCATTAAGTGTAATTTTGATACTAATGCTGAATATATTGCTCTTCTTACTTTTCTAAATAATGTGTGTTTTGTTCTGTGATCATCGGATAATATTGTTTTTGTATTCCATGGCAAATGGGCCAACTGGGTCATCCATACGTGGGTGTATTGTTAATGATGGAACAAATGCACATGGATTAAATGATAATCTACTCATGTTTCCTTACTGTTAAAATACGTCCCATGGATATGATGATATTTTTCTGCAATATTCTTAGGGAATATAACTTTTATCAATGACATGAAGATTCCATATAGGTATCGCATTGAAGTTGTATTATTTCTGGATGAAATTATTTTATATGATAATAATTGTTTAACCTAAAATGCGTATATCTGTTCTTTCCTTTAACAAAACGTTCAAAGCAGTAAAGATCAATTCATTTCTTAACAATCATTTTTGATAAGACCATTAGCACTCCTTTACTCCAACTGTCAATCCTACTTTGCCACTGTTAAAATATGACAATGTCCACTATCGATTCATTATCATAATATGCTGTAGTTTTTGTAACACTACAAGCATGCCTTTGTTCCACCTATTAATCGAAAGAAACTCATTAACCACATAAAGGAGCTATATTCCATCCTGAATCAGGCCAAAAGCGATAGCACGTGGAATCAATGATAATTATGTGTGATAAACACATTTCCCCTAGTAGGCATACTAAACACATTACGATAAGTGACGGAGGACATTATCTGCATAGTATTGTTATTTACAGACTTTATACGCCCCTTGTCCAGAAAACTTTGGAATATAATGCTTGCATTTTATTAAAACACCATTTTGTATTTAGTATTGTCCTTTGACAAGATATTTATAATTAAAATATATTTAAAAAAAAACATCTGGTACTGGATTTCAATTCCTTTAAACCAGTGGGATTTATATTTACACAAAGCTCCTTCCATTACAATAGGAAGGTCCTTCTTACAGTCAATCATTCGTTTGCATCATACTTAATTCATCTTTAAAAAATAAATGGTGGCAAATATCTCCATCATTATACTAATATGTCACCATTGGCCAAATATGTGTAATATAACTCGTCAACTTAGATCACACATTAGTATTCCAAGCATTTTTCTAGAACTGAAAATTACAATGCAACAAGAAAATCTGATGCAACTGATAATATATCAAACATTTGCTGGTAGTTAGCAGCTTACAATAACAACTATCGCATTGGGATGTCTAACCTTTGACGATGCTGGACTTGATGAAGTTCTTATAATTCCTTTATTTTGAGCTTCGTTCTGACCCGCAGTCGTTTCTTTAGAAATGCCTATACTTGGAGGCTAAAATAAAATAAAATATTTTTATTGTGAGATTGATCTTGATAAAATAAGCTTATCGCAACTACTTCATGCTAATATAAAACTGTCTGCTTTTGTGAAACACATAAGATCTAAATAGACTAGAGCGATATTTATAAAGGAATTTGATAAATTATATACGCATAAAAAAGTGGACATGATAAATTTAAGGTAATAATATATATTTATCATGTAAATCTCATACTCGTGTCAGTCCTGCAGGTTTCTTTTAGTTTATTTCTGATGTTAGAATAAAGTCCATAATGCTTCTCTATGTTACTAAATAATGCAAGTCTTTTTAAAAGTTTAATCGTATAATATTGTCTTTGCATTCTTTTGCAGCTGACCCAACTTGATCTTTTTCTTTTCGTGCAAATGTTAAAGATCTAACCAAGGAAGATGGATTGCTACAGATTTACTGATGTTTACTTAGATGTATTATCAGTTGAATTACATACATAAAGCTTTGGGTTAGTGGTAGTGAATTAAATGTTCTCAATGACATGAATAAGACGTCAGTTATTCACCCTTAAGTTGAATTTTTCCTGGATTACTCGTAATTATATTAAATTTTTCTTTGAGCACACAATGGGTATTTTTGTTATATCTATAAACTAATGGCTCAATACTATCTATATCAATTACAATTTTCACAAATCGTTTGTTTCTCATCCTTAAACCACCATCAATATTGTAAATGTAAATTTTTTTATACCACATATACATGCTCATACTATATACATTTATGTAAATTGATAATAACCAAATTAAGTCACTTTCGAGAAGTTCGTGTATCATAGTAAACTTGTATTGTTTACGTTTTATTCACCGGTAAAAGTAAATTAACCCAATAAAATATATATATGTGAATGTAAATCTCATACTCGTGTCAGTCCTACAAGCTTCTTTTAGTTTATTTCTGATGTTATAATAATGTTTATAATGCTTCTCTATGTTATTAAATAATGCAAGTCTTTTGTATTGTATACTAGGAAAATATTGTCTTTGCATTCTTTTGCAGCTGGCCCATCTTGATCCTTTTCTTTTCGTGCAACGGTTAAAGACGTAACCAAGATAGATGGATTGCTACAGATTTACAGATGTTTACTAAGATATATCATCAGTTGGAGTACATACAAAAAGCTTTGGTATAGTGGTAACGAATTAAATGTTCTCAATGACATGAATAATACGTCAGTATGTCATCTTGAAGTTGTGTTATTCCTGGACTACCCGTAGTTATATTAAATTTTACTTTGGGCAGACAATGAGTATTTTAGTTATATCTAGAAACTAAAGGCTGAATGCTAAAGGCTCAATACAATTTTCACAAATTGTTTTTTATTATCCTTAAACCACCATCTATATTTTAAATGTAAATCCTTCTTTGCCATGGATGCTCACACTGTACACATTCATGTAAATTGATAATGGCTAAATGAAGAAACTTTCGTGCAGCACTTCTAACTTTGTAAACTTGTATTGTCTCCGGTTTATTCACCGGATAAGCAAATGAACCTAATAAACGATCTATATGTAACCATGATTCAACCTATAAGAGATCAGAAGTGGAGTCTAGGATAATTATTTACTATAAACTCATTCCACTTAGCAGGCTGAATAAACGTTCTTTTGCCAATGGGAGATCGCAGAACCTTACGGATAGTAAACTTATCGAGGGCAAATATAAAATAAGCTCAATTTGATCAAAACATATCGCATTTGGACACGATATAGAAACTTGTAATATAGTTCAAACGGAATACTGGATCTGAAATATTTCCAACCATTAAGAACTATATTTGCACTTGATGCCTTTTTCTAATAGCAGAAAGAAAATTATTTCAAATGTTCACTCACTTCTACCATAATTAATTCATCTTTTGTAAATGTATGTTCGTCTATGTTTCTATCATTATGCCTCTATGTAAACATTTAACAACAGGGGCACATCAACTATACCTCATATCACTTTATCATTCCAAGCTTTCCTCCAGATTTACATGTGACAATGCATTGCAAACAATTACAGTAAATAAAGACATAGGATATATTTGCTAGGTATTTGCAGCTTAGAGGGTAGTAGGATTATATACATATAATATATATATATATATATATATATATATATATATATATATATATATATATATATATATATATATATATATATATATATATATATATATATATATATATATATATATATTACTTCTGATGTGCCTGGACTTGAAGTTGTTCCTGCTTCTTCATTTTGGTCTTCCTGCTGGTCCATAGTTTTTAGGTCAGAAGTATTTCTATCTGGAGGCTATCAGAAAGGAGATTATAGTTTAATTGAATCTACCATGAAAACATGAACCTGATCTCCAAATATGTCATGCTGACGGACAAGTTTCTCCTTTCATTCAACACATAAGCTCTGATTATAATAGACACATATTTACAAAGTACACTTAGTAAAGACTAAAACCGAAGACACGATTAAATAAGTCTTTTAGATCTATTTGTCATGTTGTCTTGATATTCATGTTAAACTCTTTCAAATGTTTCATTAAGTGTAAGTCTGTTACGAATGCTGAACACATTACTCTTCCTTCTTTTCTAAATAATGTGTGTTTTGTTCTGTGATCATCGGGTAATATTGATTTTGTATTCCATCGCAGCTTGGCCGACTTGGTATTCTTTTCGTTGGTAATTTGTTAATGATGGAGCAAATGCACATGGATTAAATGATAATTTACTCATGTTTCCTTACTGTTAAAAATACGTCCCATGGATTTGACGATATTTATCTGCAATACTCTTAGTGAATGAAATTTTCATAAATGATATATAGATTCCACATGGGTGTCTTATTGAAGATGTATTATTTCTGGATGAAATGTAATTATATAATACCATTTTTAGCCCAAAATGCGTATATCTGTTATATCCCTTAAAATATACGTTGGTTGGTTGTTTGAATTTTATGGCGCACCAGCACAAAGAGGCCATTTAGCGCCATACAAAATGTTATATCATTCATAAAAAAGACGTTCAAAGAAATAAAGATCAATCCATTTCTTAACAAATCAATTTTGATAACAACATAACCACTCCCTATATTCCAACTGATAATCCTACCTTGCCACTTTTAGAATCTCACAATGTCAACTATTGTTTAATTATCACAATATGTTTTATATTTTGGAACACTACAAGCATGCCTTTGTTCCACCTAATTAATCGAAAGAAACTTATTAATCATGTAAAAGAACAATATTCTACCCTTAATCAGCCCAACAGTAATAAGAAGTTGAATCTAGGATAATTAGGTGTGATAAAAACAGTTCCCGTAGTACACATACTAAACACATTTCGACTAGCGAGGAAGGACATATTCCACATAGTAATGTTATTGACATAATTTAAAATACACGACCATTGTCCAGAAAACTTTATAATAAAATGCTTGCATTTCATTTAATTACCCATTTGTATATATTATTGCCTCTTGACAATATATTTGAACGGAAACGATGTGTCAAATGACATTGGGTACTTGATTTGAAACCTTGTAAACCAATTACTAGATATATTTACACAAGTCTCCGTCCATTATAGCAGGGATGACCTTCTTTCAATTAATCATTTGTTTGCATCACACTTAATTCATCTTTAATAAATAAATGTTGGCACATATTTCAAACACTATGCTATAATGTGACCATTTGCCAAATATGTGTAATATCAATTATCATCTTAGATCATATATCTGTATTCCAAGCTTTCCTAAAAACTGAAAATTATAATGCAAGAAGAAAATCTGCTGTAACGGAAGATATACCAAAATTTTGCTAGTACATTGCAACTTAAAGTAATTAGTATCGCATTGGATGTCTAACCTCTGACGCGGCTGGACTTGATGAAGTTCTTCCTAGTCCTTTATGTTGGTCTTCGTACTGGCCCGTAGTCTTTTCCTCAGAATTGCCTGTACTTGGAGGCTAAAGCATAATAAATCATCTTCTTGCTGAAATCGGTCATGCTAACATAAGTCTCATCGCAACTATTTCATGCTAATATAAAATTATCTGAATTTTGTGAAACACATAAGATCTGATTAGAATATACAGGTATTCATAAAGGAATTTAATAAATTATCTACACATAAGTAACTCAGTGTACATGTTAAAAGAAAGGTAATGATAAATATTTTTCATGTAGATCTCATACTCGTCCTGCAAGTTTAGTTGAGTGTATTTCTGATGTTAGAAAAATGTTTATAATGTTTGTCTATGCTATTAAATAATGAAAGTGTTTGTAATAACATACTAGGATAATATCGTCTTTGCATTCTTTTTGCAGCTGACCCAACTTGATCATTTTTTTTTCATGCAAATTTTAAAGATGCAAGTAAGGTACATGGATTGCTAACGAGTCTCTTGTTTACTAATATGTATTATCAGTTGGAGTATATATATAAACCTTTGGGATAGTGGTAAAGAATGAAATGTTCGATGACATTAGGAATGCATCAGTTTGTCATCTTGAACTCTATGTTTCCATCATTATGCCCATATGTAATCATTTAACAGCAGAGCCATATCAAGAAGGCCTCAAATCACTTTATCATTTCAAGCTATCCTCCAGATTTACATGTGACAATGCATTGCAAACAATTACAGCAAATAATGACAGGATATTTTTGCTAGGTATTTGCAGCTTAGAGGGTAGAACGATGATATATATATATATATATATATATATATATATATATATATATATATATATATATATATATATATATATATATATATATATTGCATCTGATGTGCATGGGCTTAATATTGTTCTTGCTCCTTCATTTTGGGCTTCATTCTGGTCCATTGTTATTAGGTTAGACGTGTCTGATAAAGCTGAGCTACACATAATTCATGCTGACGGTAAAATATCTGCTTTCATTAAACACATAAGCTCTGGTTAGAATATGTTTTTTATATAAAGTACCCTTTGTAAAGACTAACACTGAACACAGGTTTAAATATATCCATTATAACTATTCGTCATTGAGTTCTGATACTCTTGTCAAACGCATACAAATGTTTCAATGAGTATAATTTTGATATACGTATAGCGAATATAATGTTACTCTGTTTTTGTATTATACTTGTTTTGTTCTAGACTATTAGGCTAAATTGTTTTTGTTTTACATCGCAGCTGGGCCAACTTGGTCTTCATTCTTTTTGTGTAATGTTAATGATCAAACAAATGTCCTTGGATGATGAGATAATATACTCATGGTTCCCTGCTGTTAAAATATGTCCCATATGGTATGAATATATTTATCTGCAATATTCGTAGTGAATGAAATTTTCATCAATGAAATGCAAAATCCACATCGTTGTCTTGGTGTTATTTTTTTCTTGGACGACATTTAACTGTATGATATTATTTTTGAGTCCCCAATGCATATTTCAGTTCTATCCAAGAGCAGAAACGCTCTAAGCAATTCACATCAATACAATTTTTCACAATTGTTTTTGCTTACAACCTTACCACTAACTTTATTTAAACTGTCAATGCTACGTTGATTATGATAAGGAGCAGCAATTTTTGAAATCAACAAGCAAGCCGCAATTCCACCCAATTAATCGAACGAAACTCATTAACCAAGTAAAAACGCTATATTCTACCCAGAATTAGCCCGCAAGCGATAACAAGTGGACTCTAGAATAAATATGAGGGATAACACATTCCCCCTACTAAACAAGTTTCGATAAGTGGGTCATTTTCCGGATAATAAATACAGTGAGAGCATATATAACATTCGCTTATTTTAAAGCAAACTTTATAGTAAAATACATTCATCTTAATACCATATGGTTTTGCATTTTTGCTTTTTGACAAGATATGAAAACGGAAAAGATTTTTCAAACTACACCGGGGTATAGGATTTGAACCATTTCAAACCAGTAGGAAATGTATATTCATCATCATTGTACTAGTATTTAAACATTTACCAATAAATGTTAATATCAACCAACAACTTAGATCATAGATCGGCATTCCATTCTTTCCTCCAGAACTGCAAATTGCAATGTATCAATAACATTTGTTGTAAATGATGACATATCAAAGTTTTGCTACTGATTTGCAGCTTAAAGGAACTACTATCCTATTAAGATGTGTAAAATCTGTTGTGGCTAGACTTGGTGAAGTTCTTCCTAATATTTTTGTTCGGTCTTCGTACTGGCTCGTAGTCGTTTCGTCAGAATTGTCTGTATCTAGAGGCTATAGAAAAATAAATCATATTTTCGATGAAATTGATTATTATGGCATAGGTGTTATCTCCAACTATTTCATACTGAAAGACAATTATTTGCTTTCGTTAAGCAAGTACAATCTGTTAAGAATTGACAGGCATTTATAAAGGACATATAGTAAATTATTTACAAATAAGTAACTGAAAAATTTAAAGGATGCTAATGGTAAATATGTGCCATGTTAATCTCTTACTCACATCTAAGTCCTGTACGAATAAAATATATAATTCTTCTCTATGTTTCTAGTATAGTCGGCTAATGTTGTCTTTTCTTTATTTTGCAGCTGGCCCAACGTGTTCTGATTATCATATATTGTAAATGTTTAAGATGGAACCAAGGTACATGTAATGCAGCCAATTTACTGATGTTTGCTAGAGTATATACATATCTCTTTGCAATACGGGTATTGAATGGAAAGTTCTCAATGACACGAAAATTACAGGAGTGTGTCATCTTGTAGTTGTGTTATTCCTGGATTACATGTAATTGTATGATGTTATTCTTTGCATACGTAATGAGTATTGTAGTTCTATCTATGAGCCAAAAGCTCAATGTAACTTACATTAGTTTCCAAATCGTTTCTTGTTCTAATTGTATACCCCAACCAATATTACCAATGTAATTCCCCCTATGCCTCAGTTATATGCTCACAATGTTCGCTTTCATATAAATTGATAATGACCAAGTGAGCTAATTTTCTAGCAGTGCATCTACCATTATACACATGCATTGATTACACTTAATGAAGCGGAATAAACATAACGACCTAATAAAAGAGATAGATTCGACCCTAAATCATCCGAAAATTGATCACAAGTGGAATTTAGGATAGATATTATGATCAATACATACCCTTAGCAGACGCAATAGTTATAACTAGCCAATAGAGTGATCTGTTCCCACATAGTAATGTTAATGAGAGCAAATATTTCCTAAGCTCAATTTCCACAAAACATTATAATAAAACAGATGAATATTTGAACTATGTTATTTTGTATTTATTGTAAAGTGTTCACAAAATATCTTAAAGTAAAGATATTTCAAATAGTATCCGGAAATGGATCTGATATATTTCAAACAAGTAAGAATTTTATTTGCACTTGATGCATTCCTGTAATAGCAGGAGGGATATCTTTCAATAATTCTCTAGCAAATGTATGTAGGCCCATGTTTCCATCAGTATGCCTATATTTAAATATCTACCACCAGATAGTTATATCTACACCAACTCAGATCACATATTGGTATTCCAAGTTTCCATCCAGAATTGCAAAAATGACAATGTAGTGCAACCATCCAATGTACGTGATGGCAATACAAGGTTTTGTTAGTTTTATGCAACTTAAAAGGCAGTTATATGCCTTGGCAGTCTGTTACCTCTGATGTGCAAGGGTTTGATGAAGTTATTCCTACTCCTTCATTTCGGTCTTCGTTCTGAAGCGTAGTCATTACGTCAGAATTGTCTTTACCTGGAGGCTATAAAAAGAGATCTTTTTTCTATTCAATTTATCAAGACAACACGTGTCTCTAATTTTCAATATTTCATGTAGATTACGGCAACACCGACCTTTGATCCGGAAATAGGATTCCACCTGATAGTACGAACTTCCGATTAATCGGAATCGGACAAGGCAAGAACGACCAATTAAAAAAATAATAAAGTTGAATTTATTTAGCACCGTGTCTAACACTGCATGCCATTCGATAGCGTGGTGATAAAGTTAAATAAGAAGTTAGAAAAGTCCAATATGATCAACATAACGGTGCAAAACGATAATATTTGTGTCAGACCGAAAGATATAAATTTATTAAAATATTGTAATGCACATGGGCATAACGCACTCAGTTTAATAGATAAAAAAAATAATAATCAAAATGTATAACTTCCACTTTCTTTGCAAGAAATAGTAGCATCTCCATTTTTTTGCAGCGGACATGTCGATCGTTTGTCGTTGCAAATGGCACATGCGGTGATAAAATGCATTTCACTATCGACGCTAGAGGGCCATATTGAAAAAATTGTTTAGCTACAGCTGTCGGAAGCTAGAAATCAGTAATAAGATGTTAGTGTTAGAACTGGTTGGCCTGGTGTCAAGATGATGTAACTGCATGGGACAATCATGCCACATCTCTGCGGTATGATTCTCCAGTGCGTGATATATATATATATATATATATATATATATATATATATATATATATATATATATATATATACATCTCTATTAACTGTCACACTGCAGACATCGTAGATATATGACTGAACAATTATTAAAGCCACGTTAAAAATCTAAATCACACACACACACACACACAAGTTTACCAATAAGAACAAAGACCACATTAGTATATACATTATTCCTCCAAAATTACAAATGACAATGAATTACGTTGGTCTGCTGTAATTGATGAGGTATCAAAGTTTTGCTAGGTAGTTGCAGGTTAAATGGTTGTGATATACTTTGGAGATCGCTTACGTCTGATGCGCTTTGACTTGATGAAGCTGTTGCACCTCCTTTGTTTTGGTCTTCTTGATGGCCCGTGGTCGATCCGTCAGATTTGTCTGTACCTGGAGGCTATAACAAGATAGAAAGTATGTTCTATGAAAATAATGATGATATCACAAGGTTTATCTGCAAAGAAATCATGCTTACAGAAAAGTATCTGCTTTCACTAAGCATATAAGATCTTATTAGAATATATATATATATATATATATATATATATATATATATATATATATATATATATATATATATATATATATATATATATATACATATATATATATATATATATATATATATATATATATATATATATATATATATATATATATATATATATATATATATATATATATATATATATATATATATATATATATATATATAAATAACAAAGTACATTAAGAAAGTACTAACTACGAGGACACATTTAAATAGATCTTTAAGTGTTTATCTGATATGAAAATACTGGATATAATGCTTCTCTGGGTTTCTAAAAAATGTGTGTGTTCTTATTTACAAGACTAATATTTCTTTGAATTCCGTTGCATCTTTCCCAGCTTGCTCTTCTTTTCTTTGACGTAAACGTTAGTAACAGAGTGCATGCTAATCTACTCATGATTGCTTCCTTTTTAAAATATGCATGAAAGGTTCGTGAATGACATAAAGAATACACGTGTGTGTTTTCTTGAAGTAGTGTTATTCCTTGATTTCATGTAATTATATCATATTAGATTATGTGTAATAATTCGTATTTTATTTCTGTATAAGCTCGATGTTATTTACAGCAATTCAAAAGTTTAGAAACCGTTTCTATAAACCCAAATTTGCCACTAATATTCCAACAATAAATCCTATCTCAATGTACATCTTCACGTACAAAGATTATGATGAGCTTTCAGTAATGTTCGAACACTATAACCTCCATTATTAGTTCTCGTGATTTCTCCCGAATTAGCCTAAAGACATATTTGTAACAGCCTTAATGAATGGAAGGTGATTCAATGACATGAAGAATACACATGTGAATCTATCTCACAGTTTGCTATTCTTCGTTCACATGTAATTATTATATATTATGTTTTGAGTACATAATGAGCATTTTAGTTCAATCTATAAATTAAAAACTGAATGCTCTTCGCATCAATTATTTTTCATTTTTTTTCCAAACTATATAACCATCAGCTACATTCTAAATGTATATATTTCTTTGCCGGAGCTAGATGCTCACAATGCGCACCCTGACATACATTGAACATGACGAGGTGCAATTATTTTCGAACAATACAATCATGCTTAATTTCCACTTAATTAATCAGAATGAACACAATAACCAAGTAAAAGAGTTGTTTTGCCTGGGCCTGTCTAAACGTTCTTATAAGTGAAATCCAAAATAATTATGTAGGATAAACAAGTTCTCTCTAAATGGTGCGGGGTGGGTGGGTGAGAAAACACTTTCCACATATTGA
>JAEAOA010000875.1:145000-219147 GCA_016746295.1 Potamilus streckersoni
TAAGTAATTTGAGAAAAAGTATTGCCATGCCGTGCAATAATTGTGACTACTCATGTGCGTACATGTGAAATCTTCATAATTATTTCGTAGAGCGTGATATTGACGAAATCATTACATATAAATATTACGTGCACTCAAATGCATGGGTGCTAATAATTTTATAACTGATTCATTTTTACATCAGTAGCAATTAAGAAGTGTATTGCATCTTTGCGTCCTTCTGTTTTTCCATTTGCTGACATGATCTTTCTCATTTTAATTACATGGCCGCTTGGCTTATTCGTTAATGATAAGGAAAATTGAAGTTAATGATAAATTCAGCAAACAAACATGAAATCAAAAAATCAGTTCAGCCACGCATAATTCCTAAATAGGTAATGTAATCACCAATGATCTTAAAACATCTGCTGACTGTAAAAAGTAAAGATAAATGCATGCCAATATATCTCAAAGTAAGACCAACATAAGCAGTGACAGCTTTCTTTTACGACATGCTACTGTAATAATCAATCTATAAGCATTATATATGTTGCATGTTCCACTCTTGGTCACTTCTTCTTCTTCTTCTTCTTCTTCTTCTTATATTATTATTGTATTATTATTATTATTATTATTATTATTATTATTATTATTATTTTTATTATTATTATTATTATTATTATTATTATTATTATTATTATTATTATTATTATTATTATTATTATTATTATTATTATTAGAGAATCACATTACCCATGCAGTGGTGCATTTATATAATCACAGGAAAGGTATAAATGATGTTTAGTTTGAATGAATTATATCCATTTAGTAAAGTATCCATATATATCCTACAAAACGTTTCGAGTAAATACCATACCCTGCTTGTTAAATTAACCAGTTCATGGATTGTGTTGTAGGAAACACTACCTTAGCACATTTAATAGTATTAAAGCTTGAAATTCAATGTATGATATGCAAGTAAATTTGACATCGACTGACTTTAACTGAGTCACTGATGGGAGGCACTAGTGACAACCTTGACAAGAGTTATTAACAGTGAAGAAAGTTATATATTCAATAAAAACGATGAAGAGAGAATAGATGCTGAAGATCAAAATCACATTGAAGACGGCGAAGATCCCCATCATTAACGCCAAGAACAGCTTATTGAGAGAGATGCCTGTAGAAAAGTTGCCTATATCGTATACCAAATCGAAACCCAAGTACCAATAACACGTAAGCATGCGAATACGTTTTTTTACAGCAAAAATGACTGTGCAGGAATGACAGTTCTGTAAAAGATGGATTTTATGCGTAACGTTATTCAAATGAAGAGACAAGGAAGCTATATAGTTAATACTCAGAGATGGCACAATAATCGCAGGGAATTTCGTGTTTAACAAAAGTTCACTAATGGATTGGAAAATAGGAACATACAATATATTGCCAGTTTTGAGATGAAGTTATGCACTATGACAATGGATAAGTCACCAGCGATTTTGCAAAATACCGGCTTGAAGAAATAGTATTTAAAGTACAAGAACGATTAAATACTAAGATGTCAAGGCTGCCCGTCGGTTAAATGGCTTACATGCAGGACAACAGTTTGCTTCTCATCACCTCCATCACCGATTCCACGCCTTTTATAGCTAATGCCTATCATAACATTATAACCATCATATATAGCATAATCTGCTATAGTCGCTTAATATTATACACACATTGAATCGAATATAATCTTTGAGTGACGGAATAAAGTCATGTAATCAGCTATGCCGACCAGGTAAGTATGAAATCGCGAACCAGTGTAAACTCGCAAAATATATGTCATCGCCGTTAAGAAGGAAACCAATGATACTGTTGACAGAAATACAAACCATGTTATCAACTTTGTTACGTTCGTAAAATACACATAATTAGTTGGATTAATATCGAGGATCAAAGCTATTGCTGTTACAAGAATTCATTATAGAATAGGCAGTTAGATAAACAATTATTATTATAAATATTTTTCCTACTTTGGACTACCTGAAATAGATTGCGCGAGATCATGGATCACAAATAGCAACAGGTACCCGCAGAGATGATGTACTTACACTATTACGACTTACAGACGATCCACTGCGGTTGTAAGGCAATTTTCCAAAGATGAACTGCAGCCGTTTAGGTGGAGAACAGTAACTAAACTCAAAACAATGCTAGCAAGGCCATATAATCAGGATAACAACAGGTACAGAAAAGTCAACATTTCTGTGAAATCATGACTCAGAAAAGCCGTGGTTGACAATGGGACAACTAGTTGTATTCCCAAGGAAGCTGCACAACAAAATTTCTTCACATGCCATAAGCCAAAATTGAATGCATCGTCACAAAGAACAAGAATACTGCTGATTAGCCGCTGCTATCGCCGTCCAAGTACCAGGTTTATGTCGATCATACACGTTGATTAATTTAAAGATTAATTGGCAATCATTATAAACATGCACTAAACAGTTGAAGATGCTGTGAAACTTGTGTTTATTATACGTAATTCGATCATATCAACGTTTCAGCATGCATGTATCTCCTGGTTCAAGATGAACATTATTCTCGTTATGAACTTTACTAATTTACACACTTTCACAATCAAAGGTTTCAGTAACACGCAGTGACGTTGCCAGTACTGTCCTTGTAGTTTTAAAACGAATATGCACGAGACCATCAATGATCACTTTGACAAATGGTTTCTAACGACGCTAAAAATGTTAGATTTTTTACGATAGAAGGTTTTTGACGGACCCTTCTAGTTACCTGTAAGTTCATATTATAATTGCCCATATAGGCATTTATGCGGCTCGAGTTTTGTTACCATACCGGTTTATACTGCAATGCGTCTGTCATAATTGTGAAACACAATGACAGCCACTATTTCGAGAGGGCGATCTTGTCTGTGTTGCATCCGCCACCTAGCGATAACGACCAGCATCGACAATACCATCAACACAGAGGCTAACTAAAGTTTAACTATAATAATTCATTTTTAGGTTTCTGATAGCATACTCAAAATGTTTCAGAACTTTAATAACTCGAAATCAGATCCCTTCATCATATATTTATTTTAGAGGACCTTTCTTTTTATTTAAACACATTGTTCTTATAAAAGACAATTAATAGTGATAATCAACATAACCAAGTTAATTTGAAATCCTAACAATTATGAAATCACAAACATTGCAATATATGCAACCAAGTAAACTGTGATTAAATCAGTTCTTGCTAGTTCTAACCTTGATATCAGAGCGGGTTAACCGATCAAATCTGATCTGACATTAACAGTCACCGTTTACATCTCAATGGGCGGTACTTTGTTTCTGAAGATTGAGTTATAAGAGATGCATCAATCGTACATCAACTGCGGCAACAACAACTTTTGTTCCGCAAATAAATCAAATAGTATGTGTAAATCGATTGCTTATTCCAAGGATGGCATGTCCTTTTGTTGCTAACCAATGAAAGCGTTTCTCGTTCTTCCTTTAAAAGATATATCACCTAAAGTTTGCACATATAATAAACTTACTCTTCCGAGTCATTTTTTGTTGGATATGATTTATAAAGCAGTTATATATATATATATATATATATATATATATATATATATATATATATATATATATATATATATATATATATATATATATATATATATATATATAGATATTAAAACCAAGCGTGTATACTTTGCAGCATGAAAACCATTTCTGCCTATAAACAAAACAAAAGTAATACAAATTAAAAGTTTTCTAAATATAAAAGATACCTTCTGTCCTTTTGCTATCATCAATGTAATATTTTCTTGTTTGACATCAATAGTACTGGCAACTAACTTTAGGGATTCGTATCTATCCCATGTAATTTCCTTGCATTTGCGGAATGCGTTCTAGAAGTAAAAACAAAAATAAACATGTATATCTGGCTTAAAGTCCAAATTCGCATGTTTATGCAACGCATGCATTAGATCATTTCATGTTGCATTAGCTTACACGCCGTTCTTGCTTTAAGAAAATCAGCTCTTATGTTTATTCGTCGTACAAGTGACAACATTTGATAAAATAAAGGTTTTATTTCCTTTCATACAGAGGGCGCCGTGTGACCAAACGTTTCATACCTATTTCGCAAACATTTGAATTGTCCAAGGTCACATAAAGCCAAACTTTCTAAAAAGAGAAGGAAACATTACTAACCGTTAATTAGCTATTTATCTGTGTGGTAGTTTAAATCCATCAAGATTTTCTTCTGTAAATCATTTAAACATATCTCTTTTAAAAATGAGTCAAGAACGTTTTATCAAATTTCAATTAGATGCAAACGGAAAAAAGAACATTGTTTTACCTTAAATATTACCAATGAACGGATAAAAGATGTATAAGAATATTTGTGTTGCATAAAGTTCTAGAATTAATGATTTAACGTGCTCATCATTACAGTACCAATAGAATCTTGAGAAGAACTGTAATAGCAGCCTCATCAGATAAATCCATATCTTCTGTCAATTCTTCAAATGCATCAGTCCATTCATTATCATACAGTTCAGAATAAATTTCCGATAGCTTCGTTGGTCGATCGGCATCACTCAAATCAGCAATATAGACGTTGTCATGCGTAAGTCGATCTCCTGCTATTTTGCTTAACCTGCATGACAATGATTTAATGTGTATAAAAGGACATGCAAATTTCTTTTACCATTCTTCTTTTTGTACGGATAAATATTAACGAAGTGATAAAGCCACAAAAACAAATCTTAGTACGCCTTTCTAATTACGACGGCTTTCAGGTATATGTGTGAATTATCAAATAAGTTTTACTTTTTTTCTCAATGTATCGATTATATACGCATATTGAGTCATCCAAATGCCATTGTACTAACATCATTTATATATTTTATACCTGATGTATTCCTGTAATTTGTCACTTAGATTTTCTAAAGACAATTTTAAAATATTGAAATTGTTCACTTACAGTGTATGTAAATCAAGTACACATTGTATACAATATAATTACCCCACGATCTTTGCTTCAACCATAAAATCATTGTCTACTAGTGAAGTATATATATATATATATATATATATATATATATATATATATATATATATATATATATATATATATATATATATATATATATATATATATATATATATTTATTTAAATTTAAATGCAAGATATCGAACAACAAACTTTAATCACTTTCCATCAGTAAAGTAAAGATACAACATTGCTTACTGCTCTGGGTAATGCTTCAAAGGGTTTGTAGACATATTGAAATAAGTTTCTTCTCATCAATTTATATATATATATATATATATATATATATATATATATATATATATATATATATATATATATATATATATATATATATATATATATATAAGCGACATCTATTTTTATTTTTATTTTGTGTACATATGTAACGGAGATTATATCCCGGATATTTGGTTCTATACCGGTTATTCTTATAGTAAAAATTGAAGGATAAGCAGATTTAGAAAATGTTAAATTCTACTAGTGCATAGTTTTCATTTTCTAGTCTTTTTGGTTTAGACCGCTTGGTTTCAATGTTCTAGGAATCTTTCATCGTGATGACAGGTCTAGAAAGGTCTGAAGAGCTAGATAAACATTTAATTTACCGAGGCTACGACAAAGACCTGATTGCGGAGGCAATCCAAAGGGCCAAACAAACAAACCGTGATGACCTACTCAGATATGGACAGAAAGAAAAGGTTGATAGGATACCACTTATTCTGACCTATCACCCAGACAATCCCAAAGTAGGTGAAATCATCGCAAACCACTGGCCAACCGTGCAATCGTCAGACATACTAAACCTAATACTTCCGAACAAACCTGTAGTAGCTTACCGGAGACCAAAAAACCTAAAGGACATCCTAGTCAGAACCAAGCTAACGCCAATCGCTAGTCAAAACCAACCTAGTCAATCTGGACCCTGTGGCGTATAAAGATGCAAAACCTGTCAACATATGATAGAGACCAAGACATTCACTAGCACAGTGACTAAAGAAAAACTAAACATACATGGTCCAAACAAAACGAACAAAACAGAGAATGTGATTTATCTCATCACATGTAAGATCTGTGGCCTTCAGTACGTCGTCAGTCTATTGCATATATATACACATATATATATATATATATATATATATATATATATATATATATATATATATATATATATATATATATATATATATATAATGTACAATTTGTTCGTTGTGCTCTATCACCAAAAGTCTTCGAGAAAGAAATGGCAGAATATATACTGATGCAGTCCTTGGCATATGAAATTGTTATCTGGAAGCTTTCGAAACAATTTATACAACATGTTTATATTTAGTGATCGCTATGTATTTACCATATTTAAAACACAGCAAGAAAAGTTCATGCTTCTGAAACACGAATTAGGTATTGAAATACATTTTTGATATGTTGTTCACGAAAACTATATTGTTGTCACTTAAGAGCGATGTTAGTAAATTTGAAAATCATCAGTGTAGAGAATATTATTTATAATGAATAGACGGATTTAATTTGCAGAGTTAGACCAATTATTCATGTCAAATCATATATGGCCCACACAACATTATGTATGGAGAGTATATGATAACTTGAACACATCATATTCATAATTTAATACCACTTGTTCATGAATAATAATTGCCTGGGTGCATTACTTGTGTTTCTTGTGAAACGTCTAAGGTTTACATTGACATACCTTGTCAATAAGCTTTCCTTGTCTTGTCTCAGTCTGGTTATGTCTTGATTTTTATTTTCAATCATGCGTTGATAATTCCAGTTCTCTTTCTCAAGATATAAAATACTAGATTCCATCTGCCTATTAGTTTCTTTTAATTTGGTCATCTCCCTAGAAAACAATTATGTTACCTATAAAAACTTCTTATGATCAAAATACAATGGAGATAAACTACATGTGTGTGATGCTTATATATGTTACCTTTTAATTCATCCAAATGAAATACAATTAAATAAACATTTCTTTGTATTAACTATTTTCTTTGTTTCATACATATTTGCATATTTCCTTCAATTGAAAGTCTAAAAATGAAGCAAAGAGGAAATAATTGTTTAAGAACTTAAAAACCTCACACTCATTAGGAGAGATTTTAAGAAAGTTCTGAATATCAGTATATGGGATGGAATAATACCCATTTGCTCCATGCGTTTGTTCCATATTATTGTGCAAATGAAAGCAAAGCTTTTAATGCACTGAAAGGTATAAAGTCCATCTCTGGCACAGATCAGAATATGCATGTCAATGTTTCGATACGCCATGCGATGAACGCATCTTCATTTAATAATTTGAACCAAACACACACACATGATAAATCAACTATACAAAGAGCTGTAAACAGTTTTAAGTACATGTTTCCATCAGACATTTTGTACTTGCAATTACTATACGCAGCTCACTGACATAAGGCATTTCATCAGGATAATATATATATATATATATATATATATATATATATATATATATATATATATAGATATATATATATATATATATATATATATATATATATATATATATATATATATATATATATATATATATATATATATATATATATTGCTTTCGTGAAATGCTTAATTATTCCTTATGTGTTTGCAATAAAACTGTAGTGAAAAGTATTCTTTTGCATATGTATTTCCAAAGATTTGTTATCATTAATGCGATTCATAAGGGTTTTAATTATATGTGAAGTACTTGTTGCAGAATTAGAATCAATCACTGATGAAAAACGAAAATCATCAATGAAGCTAACTTGAAATCCAGATACTTTCCAATAAGTTTTTCTCAAATAGTAACTAAAATAAATATTTCGTAGTGAAAGAGCAATAAAGAACACTCTAGTTATATATATATATATATATATATATATATATATATATATATATATATATATATATATATATATATATATATATATATATATATATATATATATATATATATATATATATATATATATATATATATATATATATTGTAGGCTTAATGCAATTATCCCTTGGTCCTATTAAAATAATTATGAAAATTACGGAAATACATAAAATAATAAAATATAACAATTAAAATACTTGTATGTGTGATATATTTTAAATTTGTGTTACTTTAATTTCACTATTCCTGCTTGTTTTTGATTATGAAGACGAGGATGTTATTAAAATGGTTAGCTTCACATTGTTATCTGTATAACTTACTAGGAGAATTCATTTTGAATTTACTTGCCCTTCAGTCTCTTTCAATTTTTTTTATCCTCATCCTGCAATTTCTTATGGTTGGTTTCTAATGTTTTCAAACTACAATTAAATAAAGTAAATACGTGTGACGCATAACAGTATAACCAACATAATTTGTTAACTATATATCACATATCACCGATCTAATTCCTTAAGTCGTTAGAGCAGCTGCATCGGAAGCAGGAAATCGCATGATGAGAGCCCATCTATGTCATAAAAGAGACTTGTTAAAGTCGCTCTAGCAGCTGTCTCACTTGGCTCTCAACATTGTGAGGTTAAGATTACGACTGGTCGGCATAGTTTCAGCATAATATGATTGGAATGGGACATGCTGTTACTTGTTTGCAGCATTATACTAGAGTGCTAGAGATCACTATAACATGCCAATCATAATAGGAATATGACTAACATTTTTAAAGCTATGTTAAAGATAGCAAAATCCACAGAAGCATGCATATTGAATGTCTCTATCCCAGCGTGTATATACAGCACTAAAACGAATATATATATATATATATATATATATATATATATATATATATATATATATATATATATATATATATATATATATATATATATAAACATATATATAATAGAAGTTCTATTATTTACACACGTATACCCCTACTACAGATAGACATAAGCGACCAAAATCATCATGCAAAAAAAAAACAATCTTAATATTGCGTATAATATATTGTTATGAAATAACACAGAAATCTTGTATTCCTGTTCATCAAGTTAAAATGAGCGTTCAGCTAATTATATTTCACAGCATACATTTTGCTTGATGTATATACCCGAACTAATATAAGATTAGCTAGAATATGGTGCACATGAAACCCCAGCACCAATACAAGTCGCAAATAGTCTGGAATTTCTTATGCATGCCTAATCTAATAAAATAACATAATATCGGTTATTTGAAAAAATCTTGCGTTTGGACTACTTTTTATATGTTTTTGTTTATAACAGCCTATATGCTACTTTTAAGCACAGCTCTCTGGTGAAACAAGTCAGGTGTATCAGTGCACAAGCAGCTAAATATTAGAAAGAATGGATATGTGAATTTTCGCAGTTATTTTCTTTACATCCGTTTTGCCTTATTCTTTTCAGTCTACGTGTACATACGTCAGGGTATGTCGTGATTCCCACAATCTGTCAAAATAACAATAAGTGCTGAATGGAAGAGCAAATATTTCTTGCAAATTGACTGTCGCTTTTCAAATCTCAATTACATTGTTGGAAGTTTATTAATGTTTATTTTTACTTGCGACTGGATTCAAAGAGTGGATTACAATAAGTTTAAAATAAGTAATTGAGATCGAAAATGTTCAAAATCTTTAACTCCTTGCATAAGACATATTTCAATCGCGTAAGAAACATTTAAAGTAAAGGTCTTGAAATGCATTAATACAATATTAATATTTCTAAGAAAATTAAATGTTCCATGCTATTTTTGCTTTCAGCTTACATTCGTTGTTACTATGCTTACATATTTTAAAAAACGGGGAAATACCAAATCCGATGTGACACTAAGCTCAGATCTTTATTAGATCTCAATTTCGTTGTACGAGTTAAGATACATATTATATATATATATATATATATATATATATATATATATATATATATATATATATATATATATATATATATATATTTATATTTATACACAACATTTATTTAGCTTGATGTGTATCAACAAGGGATATAAAATTAGCTAGGAAAGGATGCACACTGAAACCCAGCACCAAGAAAGAAAACATTTGGCTTCAATAATGTGCATACTATTGAAGATGTCTACAATTTTCTGCAGTTAAATGTGCACTAAATTTATGCTTTTAACATCAATATTTCTTTATTAAATTTGTTTATAATGTTCACTGCTTCTTCATTATTTACTCCGATGCGACATTAATTTACCAAACACACAAATACAACCCTTATTTATTAGCAAATATTAGTGAATGAAGAGGGTTTCTTGGAAAAAATGCCGATTCGTACAACATCATGATAGTCCACCAAGAAAAATGACTCACTTGTTAAACTAATAAGAAATATTTTGTAACTTACTCAATGCATTGTATAGAAGCTAGATGTTTGGCAGACATGTCTCGCCATTTTATTAAAATAATTTGTGGCAACTAAACAGAATTAGCAGCTTCATAAGTGAACATTTTGCTCACAAAATTAAAGATTTTGTTTTGTAAGCAACTCCGCGTATCACATAAACTTCCAAAACTTTGTCGGTAATGTGAGAACATCTATTTTGTTCTCATGCACAAAAATCTCCTGGCAGAGTTTGCATCACATACGGAATCTAACCATTTATGTAAGTTCGGACTATACTGTCTGACAAAATCCCTAAGTCTATGAGAAAAGGTATGACTGCCAACGGATGCTTTAGAACATGATTTGTGTACTGTTGTAAATGCAATTAGAAGACAACGATACCAAACAGGCATTTCCTTATCTATGCTAAAGTTAATAACTTCATATCAGTTTTTTTCCGTTTCAATTTTTGCGTTTGAATTAATTACGTCATTCATGTGGCTTTGTTTCAAACAGCCTAAATGCCCATTTCAAACAAACCTTAATTGATTATTTCCGATGCAACCGTCCAGGTGGAGACGCAAAAACTATTATATATTAACAATGAGAATGACTTGGTGACTTTTCGCAGCTATTTAATTTACTTCAAATTTGCCTCTTCCTTTTAAATCTGTTTTTACATATGCCATATTTTGTCTGGATTAATTTTGTTAGTCAATATATCATTCAAACGTGCTCAATTATAGAGTAAATGTATTTTGCAAATTATGAATCAGTTATCCACCTCTCAAAGTAGTTTTTGTAACGTAGGCGTTTAACATCTTTTAATTTGCGACTCGCCTGAAACAGTGAATTGTAAAAAAGCAGAAAACAATCACTTGAGATTTGCAATTAAACAATCAAAATGTTTCTGAATTTAAATTAAAATTACATCATGTAATAGGAATGCTTCATATCATGTTTTAAGCATCAGTTTATCGTTGTTCCTCCTGTGAGAAATGAGCTAAACACAAATAACATATTTACTAAAACATAACTGCGTAATTTAGAGTTTCAATGTACTGCATGTGTTTGGGCAAAGACGTGATTTCCTTGCAGTATTTCAATTCACATAGGTCAATGCAACCTTAATTTACTTAGCTTGTTAACTGCATATGTTTTGTTTTGAATTTAAGCGTTCCATTTATTTTGATAAGTTTTACAATCGTATGTTATCTCCGCATATGGGTACTGTAAAAAAGTTAATATTGAAAATGGTTGTAATGACAATGCTTCAAAGGACAAAGAATGGTAAAAGGTTTATCAATATGTAATTCGTTCTGGAGCAAAAGCATAGGCATCTAACAACTGATGAATTTGCTGAATTATACAAAACTCAGACAAATAATAATTTCAAATGATAACTTAATTTCTAATGACAGTTTAGAACAATGCGACCTACAGAAACTTTGATCGATGCACTAATGACACTGTTATTTTGTGTGGTGTCTCCTATCAATGAGAGATGCTGCAAATGCACAATATTATACCATAATTCAGGTTACACTGATCATTGGCTATATATATATATATATATATATATATATATATATATATATATATATATATATATATATATATATATATATATATATATATATATAAAGAATACAAATCATATGGCGAATAACAACCCTCTCAAGCGTACTGGATCCACCAAGGGATCACGTTTGTCAGGGATTAATTAAAATAGATGTAATAAACTGACGACGAACAGTACGAAACTAGTAACTAACTAGCCTAAGCGCTTTCGACTCTTAATGAGTCTTTTTCAAAGGCAAATACAAAACATAGTTACGACAAACAAATAAACACAAAAACGTTGCGTTTGTAAACCTCTACATTTCTATCTTCACATGTGCTAAAACTATAACTACAACCAGCTTGTATAGACTAGTTGCGGAAACTGAAAACGTTGTATAATTCCCTAAAAGTCTACAAGCCAAAGCGACATCTATTTTTATTTTGTGTACATATGTAACGTAGATTATATCCCGGATATTTGGTTCTATACCGGTTATTCTTATAGTAAAATTTGAAGGATAAGAAGATTTAGAAAATGTTAAATTCTACTAGTGCATAGTTTTCATTTTCTAGTCTTCTTGGTTTAGACCGCTTGGTTTCAATGTTCTAAGGCGGCGTATCCAGTATGATTCCTTTTCCTTCCTGGTTTCGGAACTCCAGCTGTGGTTGTTGGCAATAGCGATAAGTATTATATCACTGAAAGTGTGGCCAGGGGAGGAGAAGTGTTCTGCGACCGGGCTTCTGTACAGCTTTTTTGTCATCCAATCAGATCTATGAAGGTTTATCCTTATGTGTAGCTTTTCAGTTTCTCCCACGTACTGAAGGCCACAGATCTTACATGTGATGAGATAAATCACATTCTCTGTTTTGCACGTTTTGTTTGGACCATGTATGTTTAGTTTTTCTTTAGTCACTGTTCTAGTGAATGTCTTGGTCTCTATCATATGTTGACAGGTTTTGCATCTTTTATCGCCACAGGGTCCAGATTGACTAGGTTGGTTTTGACTAGCGATTGTTGTTAGCTTGGCCCTGACTAGGATGTCCTTTAGGTTTTTTGGTCTCCGGTAAGCTACTACAGGTTTGTTCGGAAGTTTTAGGTTTAGTATGTCTGACGATTGCACGGTTGGCCAGTGGTTTGCGATGATTTCACCTACTTTGGGATTGTCTGGGTGATAGGTCAGAATAAATGGTATAAACAGAGAATGTGATTTATCTCATCACATGTAAGATCTGTGGCCTTCAGTACGTGGGAGAAACTGAAAAGCTACACATAAGGATAAACCTTCATAGATCTGATTGGATGACAAAAAAGCTGTACAGAAGCCCGGTCGCAGAACACTTCTCCTCCCCTGGCCACACTTTCAGTGATATAATACTTATCGCTATTGCCAACAACCACAGCTGGAGTTCCGAAACCAGGAAGGAAAAGGAATCATACTGGATACGCCTCCTTAGAACATTGAAACCAAGCGGTCTAAACCAAGAAGACTAGAAAATGAAAACTATGCACTAGTAGAATTTAACATTTTCTAAATCTTCTTATCCTTCAATTTTTACTATAAGAATAACCGGTATAGAACCAAATATCCGGGATATAATCTGCGTTACATATGTACACAAAGTAAAGATGGATGTCGCTTTGGCTTGTGGACTTTTGGGGAGTTATACAACGTTTTCGGTTTCCGCGGCTGGTCTGTGCAGGCTGGTTGTGTTTGTAGTTTTAGCACATGTGAAGATAGAAATGTAGAGGTTTGCAGACGCAGCGTTTTTGTGTTTATTTGTTTGTCGTAACTATGTTTTGTGTTTGCCTTTGAAAAAGACTCATTAAGAGTCGAAAGCGCTTAGGCTAGTTAGTTACTAGTTTCGTACTGTTCGTCGTCAGTTTATTGCATCTATATATATATATATATATATATATATATATATATATATATATATATATATATATATATATATATATATATATATTTAGTATATATATATATATATATATATATATATATATATATATATATATATATATATATATCTTAATATAGCAATTTATATTTACCCCGTAACATTCATTTTCAAATAGGTAGCATAACATTCTTTTGTAATACAACCTAGCCTTTGTTGAATATTAGGTATCGAAGGGTATCATATCGTGCGAAAATGACCAGATCTATAACATATTCCTGCAATCTGTCTAGGGTATATACTCTCTCGTTTTCTCTTCCTGCTAGTACGTTTTATTCTTCATCTTTCCATCGACGGAACTGTATGAAATTTATAATCGTTCATTTTTTGCTCAAATCAGACCATGTAATAAATTGAAGGTTAGCTTTCAAGCCGTAGACTATAACATTGGGTTTTGCTTAATGTAGAATGCCCGCCACTCATATCGATGCTCTAAAGAATCGGTAAATATAAATGAGGAGGAAGAGAAGGACTCAAGGTGACAGACACCTTAAATACTGTTCTTCTTGAACTGCTCTCGTTAATCCCGTCCTACTAGAAGATGAAAATCGTCTTTTTTGTCACTGTCAATAGACACAACGCAATAACTCTTGCCCATTACGTCCCTTTGGCACCTGCAGGTGTCTCTGATTTTTAGCTTTGCGAGGTACAAACGAGGATGCTGAGATGGCGGGTGTTTAAGAGAATTTTAACTACAATGGTTGGATAAATATTTTAGGAGATCATATTGTACTTAAAGTCAAAAAATTGCTTTCTCCTTAAAATACGTACTCAAATTTTATTACTTTAGGAGAGTATGCAATAGAAGAAGGAGATACTGAGCACCTGACCTCTACCTACGGTATCCTCCTGGGCCAAGCAGCTGAATTTCCTCATGTGAACGATAATCAGTCATCTTGATTACATAAGCAAGACAGCCTGAAGTTACTTTATCTGTGACCCAAACATAAGGCTATAAAGATGATTAATGACATTCTAGGTACAAACTTTCAGCAAGGAAACCAGCGAAACTAACAGGCTCTGTTGATTGATCTAGTTGTGTATGTTGGCCATCTGTGCCACAAAGCCTGGATTTAACAGAAACAATGTTGCTTCTTGGATGCGAAATCTTAGTGATGGAGGCTTGAGAAGGTTGACTCAGCTATTAACGTCTAGTATATTATGTGTCAGACTGTTGTATTCATACGCGAGGCTTGAGGAGATTGTTTGAACTTTTTTTCAACAGTAATTTGCTTCAGGTGACTCTGACCTCCTACGATGATAAAGTTAAAAATCCTGCAACCTACTTCAGCCACGTAAAAGGGATTGACGCGTAATATAATGTGTTCCTGCTCACACCGGAAGAAAGAGGCGACTGAGGGTGCCACAAATTGTTTTGTGTTTTTTCAGTTAGTGTTTGAGAATGCGAGTAGTGTCTTACATGGCTGTTGTTTTCGTTTTGTTTATGAGAGAGAGCGATCGAGTGACGACTGTTTGATTAACAACAGACGTTAATCAATATTTCGACTACGAAGCCCTAATGTATCAAAAGAACCAGCGAACTCTCCATCCAGAGATGAACAAACATCTGGTCGACATATATGGCATGCAGCTCTCTTATCCTGTATACAGAAGCTAAAGCTATCAGGAAACATGCTTTGATTGATGTCTTGAACGAAGTGTAGGCTATAATAAATTCGAATCAAGCTATGTTAAAACCCAGGATTGCCTCCATTTCCAGACAGAATTAGGGATTTTGGTCGATCGATGGACTGAGGAACTCAGAGGGTCTATCTCGTTGGTATGGCATTAGTCGCTGAAAAAATGCCACTTTCCCTCATAAGCCTTCAGCGGGGAGGAGGTTCTTGCTCTGGAGATTTTCTCCACACTCGAAGGTTTGAATGGTTTCTTTCGCAAGGCTGTCCAGGTAAGAGCCGTAGAAGTGGACGATACGGACAGGGAAGGGCTACCTGTGGTTGCTGTAGACGTTTTGGGTTGGATGAAATCTTCTTTGGCATATCTGCCGCTATAATCATTATAGTGCATACCCATTGATGGAGAGTGCATTCCATGGAAAGGACGTTGCCACTTCTGCATTGAATCTCCTCCAGGACACTGTATCTGCCTGGAATGTATCTGATTTGTATGTTGATATGGAGGTATAGAGATTGTTGCACAAAACTAGAACATCCAAATCAAAACAAACAGGTCGGAGACTTCTCCATCGCTGTTTGAAGAGATATGTCATCACCACATAGTTCTCGGACCTAATGTGGTCCATTTTCGCATCAGAATCAATCTCTTCAAAAATGACAAGTGTTGAGGACAGACTTCATTTCTTGGGTGTTGGTGTATAGGATGCTTGCCACACTGACGCAGGAATGATTTAATCTCGGGTATTATCTTCACGTTTTGTTGAATGGGACTTCAGAAAATGCGCCATTGTGCTGCAAGATTCGCAACAAATATACGGCACGGCGTAATCAGATCGGATCCCACAGATAATATACAAGGATGTGTAAGGACCCTCTAGCTGAAATTTAAATCTTCTTGCAAACGGATTCGACGAATTCTACGATTGTGATGACACGGCCAAAAGGAAGCCATACCAGATTCTGGCTTTTAATGAACTCCATACCTAGATGGAAAAAGTTCAGAGACAAACGGAGATCTGAATGTCCAAGTTCATTAAATCGCCTATATTATATAGAACAGTTAGAATATAGTTTCTGACATTTAGTAGCATAAAAAGTACCATGTGTTTTCTTAGTATGTCGTCCAGATACACCGCCTTCACTGTCGACCACAACAGGAAGCAGATAAGATCCATAAATGCAAGCAAAGCCCATAGGATGATTATGAGAACAAAGTCAAAATTGGTGTACTAATAAAGTGTGTCCCGATAAGAGAAACGCGGAGAAAATATGAGATAGGGTACATAGGGATATAAAATATGCTTAGCTCAGATTGTGACTTATGAAATACCATGACCCATCCAACGAAGATACAGATTATACTCGTCATCTCCTTCTTAAATTGCTTGAGGAGACACCAGTAGATGGTCGGTCACAATTTGGAGTTTAATTTCCGAAAAACAAACACCGAATATGATCATATACATTGAATCCACAAAAGAAAAGTATTTCCATCGACAATATCGTAACACATACGTTTAATATATTTAATAATTTGTCACATATCATTATGTGTCTCAATTCATTGGAAGCAAATAACACCATTACGTAACGAAAGATGAAATTAAACTTCTCAAGTTTAATAATAAACTTATTAATAATAACACCATTAGTAATCATTTATTAGTAATTAGTTATTAGTAATAAAACCATTACGTAATAAATGATGAAACTATTCTAGCAAAGGTCATAAACCGAATATATATATATATATATATATATATATATATATATATATATATATATATATATATATATATATATATATATATATATATTTCATGCTGCTAAATCTTTTCATCCAGAAATAATATCGCTTTACTGTTTGCAAAACCAAGTGATTATTTATCTAATTTCTATTACTGCATTCTTTTAACCATTTCTTTATATTTGACTTTTTCAGTTATTTTACGATTTTAAATGTCCATTAGTTAAAAACTTTTACCTCTATTAGTTTGAAAGACCACAGCCAAAGCAATTTTCAATCAAAAATGGTAGTATACTTGAGGGGAATGAACGACATTATTCACTGGCCATCTGATTGGATTAAACAACAGTGACATGTCATGCCCACGCGTGGACGGTTTTCGTTTGTTTTGCTTTTTCTGTTTGCATTTTGTGATGTTTTACAAATCGTTGCCCCATAATTTAAATACGCTCAACTCGGCAATTGACTCTGATGGTTAGCAATGTACTTAAATTAATTCATTAATATATTCAAGGGATAATCCTTTATCAACCAACGCATTGTTTGTTGTTTGGTTGTGTACGCAGTTTGAAGAACAAATATATGCTGAACAACAAATATATACGGAATGCATTGCAGACATTCACAAAAGACTAGTAGTTTCTTTGTTCCTAGATCAGTGATACCAAGGATAACACGTAAGACTTAACATCTTTCAACAATAGTTCTTAAAATGCCATCCTTTGGTTCAGATTGTCTTATTTCAGTTGGTTTCTTTTGGCACACAACTCTAAGAATTTGGTTAAATTTTAGAATTTTCGGAGTCATGGCATGATCGTTTAATATACGAAATAATTTGCGATTACCTTCTCAAAATGATAATAAACATTTTAAACTTTAGTTTTCTTACATTTACGAAGAACTGTTTTCCTGTACCAGAATAATACATGTATGTGACTATTCAGGAGCCACGTTACAACCATCGCATATTTGAATTAAATGCGATCTTTTTTCGGACTTATAATAATATTTTTGCGAGACAAATACACGTACTAAGGTATATAAATTCTCGGGAGCCACGCCACGACCGTGTTATATCCGAATTCATGTTATAACTGAGCGAGATATATTGGGGTCACACTGTACTTCTGCTTATATTGTTGTGTCTTCTGCTCCATGGCTTTCCCTAATTCTGACAATTCTATAAAATTATAAAATAATTAACTATTAGCTAAAAATCTGTCACTACATGGAGTAGAAACATAGATGCAAACTTATATCATTCTAATGTATACAAGATAACTAGTGTAACTGATACGCAAAACATGCAATTCAAACTAACAACACTATTATATCATTGTTAAATATATATCATCAGTTTTTTTACTGGGTTTTGTATTTCTCAGACATTAATATACGCACATTGATTTAAAATGAGTTCCACGTAATATGTTTCACATCTGTTCTAAAATATAGTCTAACATAAAGTTGCTATCTAGGAAAGATCACTCTGATATAGCTCTGTTTGAACTAAGATAGTTCCTAAATGTTATTTATGTTTCCTAGTTGCAGCCTAATTTGTAACATTAGAGATCTCATTTGAGGTTCTAGGAATATATGAAATGAACAATACACTTCATGAGTGGATTGAAATCAAGAGGCGTATATGGGAGCAAAGAGGTGACGACCTTGCATGATCGCTATCCTCTTTTACTCATACAACCGATTTCGTTTCTTTGTTATTGTCACCCAGTGGATATGATGAATTTAATTGCTACAATACTCCAGAAAAAATTAGCCACACCAAGCCCGAATAGATGATGTATGTATTTTATAGATCCATATTCACACACCGCAAAAATTAATTTCAGGTATAGAAGTCCCAGCTGTTCTAATTAACCAATAACAATTGCTATTTTCAAGCGTACAAAAGCATATCTCTTTTAAAAACCTTACATCGATTAGGTTTTAATAAATCAGTTTTTAGATTTGTCACTAAAATTTACTACGAATAAATGTTTTAGCGGCAGAGATCTCGAAAGTGCACAACTGATGTTTTAATATAAAATGTTCCAGCTGATCATTTTAAGATGTAAAGGAACTTGTGACTTGTGGATGAAGTCCAACTAAGTGATCTTACGGCGAATATTGATAGATTATCAGTATGTTAATCAAGCAATGTCAATACCAATACAAAAACAATTTCTTATCGCTTTATGTTTAAAAGTCTTGGTGTATAACATGAATGCAAGATTACATCATGAATAACCTTGACAAAACCAAAATGAATTATATGAATTACATTAGAACTTCATATTGTTTATATTGTGAATAGTAAAACTAAAGCAGATATAATGTTATGAAAGATTTCCAAAAAGTGTCCTAATATTCACAATTGCGTGCTGCTCTTTTATATAAAAGAAATGCTTATATATATATATATATATATATATATATATATATATATATATATATATATATATTGTAGCAAGTAATTCAAATTATAAAATAGAAGTTTTGGAGGTGCAACTATGGACCTCATCACCGTTATGTAGGTCAAAGTACAATAATGAAATTATTATGTATCAAACTATAGGGTTTAGGAATGTTGTCATTCAGCGAAATGTAACCCAAAACGTCTTCTGATGATGCAGTGTAATTTTGATATGATTTTACTGGGTTCAGGCAGATAATGGCAAGATAGTTCACAATAAATGGAATTTTCTATCCTTAGTGGTCTAATTAAATTGAGTATGACTTATATGCATGTTTATCTAACAAACTGGGTCCGTGAAGGAAATACGCTTGCTTTCAATGTATTGCAAAGCAAGGTCTATTGCTGATTTCGGCTCAAAAAATTGATGTACCATTTGGCAAGCGAACTTTTTGTGTATTTTCCATTAACGAATGCTTAAGCAGCCTTTTCCTCATTTTTTGATAAATCAGTATATATTCTTGTATAATTTTCAAATTGGGCAAGGAGTTCATGGTAAGAGATGTGAAAGATGGAAGGGTTTGTCTCCGATTTGTTCCATCTTGTAACGTTAAAAATATATTTTGTTGTTAAAGTAGCCAGGGAGGTGTTTCGGAGACGGTCCATTTCAGAACGTGTGAAATATATATTTGGGTACTGTCAGGGAATTGTAATATTATAATATCAAAGGTAGGTATGACGTTTGGTTTATTGGTATATACGGTTTTATATTTGTGTTCAAAAACAGTCGAAAAAGCTGGGTTCAGAAGGTTGGATCTTAATTGGATAGCATACTGTGCGGAAAGCATTTCTCTACGTTGTGCTAAAGATGGTTCGTTTGCTTCAACGAGTAGGCTTTTTCACACCGGGATGTCTTAAATACTCCCAAGGCAAATCTTAATCCCTGATGACGGATTGGGTCAAGCATCTTCAAATAAGCCTCCCTTGATGACCCATAGACAATGATACCATTTTCTAGTTTCGAGCGAATAAACGTTCTGCATAAACTAATTATGACTTTCCTATCAACACACTAGCCAATGTGTGATATTACATTAAGTAAATCTAGAGACTTTAAGCATTTAGCTTTCAAATTCTTCAGGTGTGGAATAAATGTCAGTTTTCTGTTAACGATAATACCTAACAATTTTGCAACTTCAACAACTGGAGTAGGAATTTTTGTCTAGCGTGAGACTTTTGTCTTCGTAATGACAGAAATGCATACATACAGTTTTTTGTTTTTGAGAATTTGGAACCGTTAGTATTGTGCCAAATTTGAATCTTTTTGATATTTTGCTGTAATTGTCTTTCGTTTGTGTGCATGTGCTTCGATCGGTAACATATTAAAACGTCATCAACATATAAGAAGCAATCTACACCTGGAGTCAGACCCATGGTGATGCTATTACGAAAGAAATGGACCATATAAAAATGTTTGTTGTTAAATGGTAATCTTTACAAAAAATTTAGATTCACTATGAAGATAAGCAATTCGATATCTAGCAATTGCTACTCAAAGAAGGTTTATGTTTATCTCCAGCACATTTCAACACATAGAGTAAACATTTGAGAATGTCGGGGAACTTTTATATTTTTTGATGACAGAGTATCATAACTATTAACAAAACTGCTACACAATAAATAACAGCAAAGCGTATGACTCACTCCATTGCTTCAATGTTCAAATGAAAATATGACTATACTAGAGCAATCTTATCATTAAAATGTTATCTTATTATTTTATATTTAATGCAAACCTGGGAGGAGGGTTGTTTCGCGGAATAAAAGGATTAATCAGGAAGGCTATCAGATTTCCTTGTTTCTTCTGGTCATAAAGATTAAAATAAAAGGAAATTTGTACACTTTTCGTATGAAGTGGAGTTATGTTTTTCCATTAGCTTCTTGTTAGAATACAAGGCATATAAGGTAGTCAGTAAGATGTTAAAATTTCTACATACTTTGGGTCTTTATTTTAAGGAAAATAATACAATTATTTTACCTCTTATTGAGCGCCAGTTTCAAAGAAATCACCAAAACAAAACACGGAAACGACAAGGGATAGAATTCGTTCACTAAGGGAAAATTCTAGTAATGCATTTATTGAACAGTGTTACAAACTGCAACTTGTTATTTAGTCATTTTGGTGGATTGGCCTTTAGCAGTATCATAAATACCTATAGATATATATATATATATATATATGTATATATGTATATATGTATATATATATATATATATATATATATATATATATATATACATATATGCATATATATACATATATACATATATACATATATATATATATATATATATATATATATATATATATATATATATATATATATATATATATATATATATATATACATATATATATATATATATATATATATATATATATATATATATATATATATATATATATATATATATATATATATATATAACATATAACATATAACATATACTTCCTGATATCTCTTTACCATAGACAGTTTTTATTAATATGCCTGGTCATAAAGGTAATATTTTCAGAAAACTGAAATATATTCATTTAGTAATATAAGGTTTAATAATTGGGCCATTTTTTCTGAAACTTTCAACATTATATATATATATATATATATATATAAGGAAACAGAATGAGCGAAAGACTTCAAGCCTCGTTAAATTTAACATGGAATGAAATGTATGATAATTATGGAATCAGTGTCTGGCAGAATTTAGTACATGTTAAGATGATTCAACAAAAGAATGTTTGTACAAGTCATTTATTATATAGCATAATTGTTTTTGATGTGTTTTAAATATACTATATATTTTGTTGACAACAACTAATTAAAATGTAATTTTATATCCACGTCAAACTGTGTTTCTAGGGACAAAAAATTTCGTTAAATCTGTTTAAATCATTTCCCATTTTCGAAAACATTTCTGCGATTCAAATGAACAGATTTGTGTAAAATATGTAAAAATACGTACGTATATTGCTTTTACTTACGTTTTCATTTGTATAAATCTTTCTGCTATTTTCTCAGCCTTCCCAATCTCTGAGGCAAATCTTGCAGCAAACTGATTCATATTGTCAAGACGAATATTTTCTGTTTCCTTTTTTGAGGAACAGTATGAATCAAGTGCAGCCAGAATCTCTTCCAGACAAAAATTTTTTTCAGTAAAGTCCTTGTTCTCACTGCAATAGGTAGTTCAAATAGTATTGAAATTGAAAAATATGATAGTATACTGACTGATCAATTAAAACGTTTTAGACAAAATGGTTATTTAATATGTAACCTAAAATAGTGAGTCTTTATGCACGAGACAATCAGGTACATTGCACAGCAATTGCTTTAATGTAAATGTATATGATTAACAATAATATCTACAACGCCTAATTCGCTGTAATATCTTTAACTATGTCCGTTTACAAACTATTCTAGTGTTAAAACGTGAGGAAAGTCATGTGCCGACATTCTCAATTTTCAACTAAAGATAAATGCACAAAATTAACAATAAAACACTCCTCTCCATATTGTTGAAGGCGTAGCGAATATGATTTATCAAAACATACGGATACTGATCAATGTCTATGGCAGTAAATATAGGTCTATTTCCCAAAATTTTGTATATACCTTAAGTGTGTCAAATTAGTATATGTTCTCATAAGCTAGGAATAATAATAATAATAATAATAATAATAATAATAATATAAATTGTATTATTATCATTATTATTATTATTATAATTATTATTATTATTATTATTATTATTATTATTATTATTATTATTATTATTATTATTATTACTTTTATTATTAATATTAGTATCATTATTATTATTATTATTATTATTATTATTATTATTTATTTTTTTGTCTCAAGCAGGGCACTTTCATTAGAATTAGTTTTAAGTACATATTTGGCAACCAAATGAACATGAACAATTAAAATTAAATTTAGTTTTTACAATTGTAAATACTATGTCTTAAAAGATCCTGATCTTGTTGTGAAATATACTATAAATATTAAAAATAACAGAATGACTTTAACGACAAATGTAAAACATCTACAAATATCTCAACCTTCCATGTGTTGAATTTTAAAACCATTTGCAACTTTCTACATACATTTTTCGACTTTTTCATTCAAATAATAAAAATATTATATTTGTCATATGATAGTTAGTTGCAAAGAACTTACGACACAAGAACGTCACATATGACAGCAAATTCATTCATCGACGGCAAACCCTTCATTTATTTGCTAAGTATGCTTTTTTACAAATACAATCTATGGATTCAATAATTTGCCATCAATATAATCATTTTTGTGAACTAACCTTTCCAGTTTCATAAACTTTACATGAATATTCTGGACATCTTGATATCTTTTTGCAATTGATGACTCTGATGGTATTCCAGCTGGTTGCTTAATTCCTTCGGGTGTTGATTCAGCCTCACAGACTACGTGGTGATGAAGTCTTTTTATAAGGGAATCCAAATAACCAATCCATTGGTTCAGCCGTTCGACTTCCCCTGTATACCTGATATATATATATATATATATATATATATATATATATATATATATATATATATATATATATATATATATATATATAAATATATGTATATATTTATGTATGTGTATATATATGTATGTGTGTGTATATATATATATATATATATATATATATATATATATATATATATATATATATATATATATATATATATATATATATATATATATATATATCTATATATAAATATCTATATCTATAACTATATAAATCTATATATATATATAAATTTATTTATATATATATATATATATATATATATATATATATATATATATATATATATATATATATATATATATATATAGATATATATATATATATATTGCATCTGGAACATTAGTCTGGATTAGTTACATAGAAAAGCTTTGGTAGAGAAATACTTAATAATGTTGTTGACAACATTTAAATTCAATGTTAATAGGAAAATGAATAAAATATAGTATTGTCAGGCGTGTTGATGCTAAAATATTTAAAATTCTCACACATATATCGCGAAAATAAGTCCTGCCAAACGTAATAATTGCGATGGATATGATATTATATTGGATAATAACGCACACAACATACCCATTTTAGTCTTTAGTCAGAATGCTTCAGTAAAATACAATATATTAGCGGAAATTGTGAAAGTGCCAAAATAATTATAGATTATACACCCACTATGCGATTCTTTGTCTCAGTGACACCTAGTCAATTGAATGATAGATAAATAATTGATCATGGCTGACACAGAACATAAAGTGGCCTCGAATAGCATTAATATATCCACCACTTTCGCAAATTATGGAGTGTTTAAATCATGTATTATGCCAACCATTGTGTACAAGAAATAGTCAGATAACATCCCTCTGTCAATCTGCCCCCCAGACCCCCAATCCCAAACAAACCCACATAGACATATTAAACAGGGTCTAAAGATGTTTAATTAATAATACTTTAAGAAAACGTGCTAGCATTATACGACAGAGAAAAATATAAATAATAATACTGACCGCTACGATAATAAAACTCACACCCGTCACTAACAATATTTACTGATATACTGCTGCAACTAATACTACTTCTCAACAATGCACCATTTTTTCCCATGATATAGATTCATTTTATGAATGAATCTAAAGATTTTTTGTAGTCAAGCCATGCTATTTAATAATTTAATGATTTATCGTCACCATTATTGATCGTGACATGGTCATGATTTCTGTAATACAGTACGATGAAAATGCAACAGAAATATCAACTACACAATAATAGTTGACCCTGAGAAACTTTTTAAAATAATCAGCTTCCAATTAATGTCAAATAATGTTTAGACCACTGAGAACATAATGATTTAAAGAGGTGAAGTACAATTTGCTTCAAGAGTGAAAAACACTGAATTGAGTTGTTTTGAGATGTGTGTGAATTTCATGGAGATTGATGGACCAAATGAAGTAAATCATGTCTTCAAATAACTTATGCTTTATTTATCTGAGACAATTTTTACGAATTATAATATATAGGAACTAGTTCTATAGTAAAGATTGACTTACACAATAAATAATAAACTCTAGTGTTTTCAAGGAAATATTAAAAAAGTTTTTAATGAAAGACGTTCTGGTTATACCTAATAATTTTCATTGTTGTCTTCTGTTTGCATGTTGTCATAGGGAACAATAAAATATTACTTTTGTTTAAGAATATGTATGGTATTTGAGCGAATTGCTTAAAAGTATTATGACTCTCCACTCTGTGGACAAACAAGCGCATCCCTTTGCACAAACATCTGTACTGACAACAATTTTTCACTTATCCTGCAATAGTTTCTAAAACAATAATCAAATACCACACGCTCACAAAATCAAAGTACAAAACTATTAACCCCTATGATACTCTTATATTAGCTTCTTTACTGACTCGCTTGCAAGTGAAGAAGAATATAGCGTTATTATTCATAGGAGTCGCCTATAAATTATCACCCCAGCTAGTGAGATCTACTCTCGTTAAAACCAGTTGTTGTTTGTATTAAATATCAGACAGTCAAAACGGCATCAGAAAAGCGAATAAATCCAGTTTAGGTATTTGATTGAGGTTGACAAACATGTGAAAATAACACAATGTATATCAGCTTAGAAAACTAGCTACTGAATATTTATATCTTCATCAGCAATTGTGTTTACCACTCAAGTAAAATAAAGATATTTACATCAATATTTAAAAAGCTAAACATTTGCTATACAATAAACTACTATTCTAAAGAGAAACAATTTGTTTAATACTCTTTAAAATTTGATAATGATGATTCAATAAAACGATACATTGAAAAGTGGCAAAGTAATAGAGTGTGATATGACCTTGACATGTAATTGACATGTATTTAGCGGCTACCTTTAACATGTTTCGCAAACTGTTTAAACAAAATTTTACATTATAGATCCGAAGCTCAGTCTCTACAAAAATAGCTGCATATGACAGTGAGATCAAGGAAAGGGAGTCAGGCAATATTTGTGATGACTAGACTACATAAATTTGCTAGTTGACAGTTGAGGATGTTAAAACGTATCACACATTAAGGTTGAATTCTTGAGATTTGTACCAGATGCCATTAGGTGGTGACATTTATATTGATACTTTATTAAATGAACTTAACTGTCCTTGTTTATTATGTAACACACGTGAATTTAACACATTGCGAGATATTTTGAATCAGATCATTATGAAGCCTATTTATACTCACATGTGGCATTTATTTGAATGCAAGGATTTATCATATAAATGGGTTTAAAATGACATGCATGCGTATCTTAGTGGATCTAACAAAACAAATTACAAGTTCCTAATTTATTCGTGACATATTCCACTCAATAATACAAATATATTAGGACTTATATACATAAATACTACGTATGCAACCATTTATTTTAAAATAGATGAGCGTTTACTTCATGATATTTTTCACATTTCCAAAGAATGATAATTTTGAACGGTGTATATTAAACTCGATCACAATAAATAGAAAGGTGAACTATTAATCTACAAAAAATTTTGTATCATTCACTCTTAAAACATTTGGTATCATTCACTCTTCTTGCTCACATAAACTAAACCATTTTTGTTACATTTTACCACATATATTTTACTAATATTCCCCTCTTTAATATTTCGTTGTTTCCTTAATATTCTCGCCAATGTTAACAAACCATAACATCTATGGTCGTTTGTATTTCTTTTTTTTTCTTTGAGTTTATCTCTGTTGTATGTATATCATATTACACTTGAGAGAATCTAATATTTTGATTGCAATATTTATTGAAATTTCAATTGGTACAACAGTACATATGAAATAAAACTTGGCACAAAAATATAATTGGTCAAAATGTACAAGTCTACAATATGAGAACCATGTGCTAGATGTGACTTTAACTATGGGATGTATAAACTGCTCTAACATGAATTAATAGTTTAATGTTTAGCACTTTACTGACGAAATGAGTTTCATGGCAGTTTTAACACCTTACATGGTAAACATTGTATTACAAAGCAAAGCTGATGACATGTTTTGAGGCAATATTTTGTAACTTACTACCTTTAGGTGGTTTTCTCCTTATAAATAGTCAGTAATTTTCATTCCATTTCACAAGGAAATACCTTTAAACTTTGCAGGATCTTTTTAAATTTGTATATTTTTAGTAGCGTATAGACATAAATATTGTTTATATAAAATTAGAACTGTATCCTCTTCGTTTAAGTATTTAAGTTGATAAAGTTGATCAATGATAGTCTCTTAACGTCATTGCTTAATGTTATGTATTTCGCCTGTAAACTTAGAAACGTAGCCATTGGAAAGAAGGAAAATTAATACATCAATGTTAGATACAAAGACGGACCAGTGGTAATAAACGGCTCGAATTAAGAATGATCTGTGTTGAAAACTTTATTCTGTAACTATAGACTTGTCTTAGAAAATAAAAATATGATTTTTGTCTGTTTCAGCCTTAGGTAAACATTTAGCATTAATAAGCATTAAGAGGCTAGTGCTAAGACAGGTTGGCCTGGTACATGATGAAACTGTGTGAGACAATGCTACATGTCTGCGGCCTAATGGGCCAGTGCTATGCATCATTATAAGCTGCTACACTCCAGATATTGTAGGAATAGGACTGAAAATCTTTAAAGTCTAACTTATACTTATTCCGAGAACGTGGAGTAGATTAAGAGTTAGTCGTACAATAATCAATCTAATATGAGTTTTTGTCTCATACATGCATTAAAGGAGCACTACTGCAAATATGAAATAAACAAATTATATAAAACTCAAAAGGGTTTTTTCCTTGTAAAATCACAACTTACAGTTGCATAACGTTTATGTTCAACATTGTCACTGGTCTAGATAATACCAAATGTATGGCTTCTAAATATGGTAACATCGGTTTTGAGTTCTGTAAATAGAGCGTAGGAATAATGTTTACATATTGAAACAGCTGCGACTGTTACCATAGGAGCTCATGATTCCATGTAAAATTAAGATTATCAAAGATGCACATAAAATGATTGTACTTTATAGAAAACTAGCCAAGACATGCAGGATTATTTTAATGAAGAAGATCAGAAAGAATGAATAGAAAACAGGAAAGGATATACAATGGAATGAGACACTTGCAACCTATACGGGAAATATGAGAGAACTAGATGGTACCACACATTACAGTGACTGTCGATACTTGCAGCAAATTTAAAGCACAATGATATTTTACATTAATGATGGGGGAATGAATATGCTTAAAATATAATGAATAGTGTTTTGATTACTGGAATGAAATGCCGAAAGTTAAGGTGAAAATATATCATTTCATCTTTCTTATATTTCACTGAGTTCATGACAACAGTGCATGCTGTCCACGTAACCAAGCACTGTTATATTATTAATACTGCTTAATGTAAATAACAGTTCCTGATAAAACATATCTGATTTGCTTGACTCAAAATGTCTGATCCCTCCAATATAGGGACTGCAAATGAAATCATCTAGGTATCATTCTTTATAAGTTTAAGGTTCCGTGCCTTATTCATTATATTTTTGTACGTATCACCGTTCAAAATTAACGTTTAAAACCAGTGTTAACAGAATAATTCAAGACAGTGTAGCAGAGGCGTACAAGCGATTCTTATATACCATAACCCAAACCTTTTGTCTGTTTACACTTATTGTGAACACAACGTTCGCTTTATATAAGTGTATCTATTATGGGGATCAATACAGTGTACATTTGTACTGTGACATGATCTCTACTTTACCTGAGTGTTTCAAAATACTGGAATTCGGTTGTGTTTTTTAAATACATTTAAATCAGTTTTAATGTATATAGAAGAGAGATAGCTTTTTATGAATGTTTGTTTGTAAAGCAATGTTGCGGTTCAGTACATAATACAGATTAAGGTTGAGTTTTGTAAGAGTATCATCTGAAGGGAAGAAATAGAGCCTTTTGTTGCCAGCATTAGTATACTATCATATATACAATGAAAACACCCACATAGTTTCATATAAATACCAATAACATTAATAGCTGTCTCATTTTCCAATAATAAAACTGGAGGAATGATAATGATATTCAACTGCAATGTGTACAGGTTGATTACGTCTTTGACCATTCCTCATTCTTTACTTGAATATACCTCGCTCTTAATCCTTCTATGTTCATGCAATAGAATGTTGAATGTACATTTTGTGATAAACTGGAATAAACTTGAAATATAATATTAATAGTCCAATCAACCACTGAAATGCCATAGATACCAGGTAGAAAATAGATGTTTTCACATCTCCCCACAACATATATAGTAACATTTTTAAGTATTGGAATGAAATATTTTTTTTATGTCAAGACAAATGAGTGTATCCAGGTAACTATGAAGGCAAGGTTAAAAATATTACTTTTAGATCTTCAAAGCCATTTCATTTAGTGCTGTCAAGCAAGTTATGTTCAAACGAAACAGGCGTTTGTTAATCTTGCTTTATATGACTCGATAACAAACAATAATTTTTGGAATCAGTCTTGTTGAGTTTGTTTCAATGAGTTTATAATCGTTAATGACAGTTTAAATCAGACTTTTAAACTAAAAGAAATAACTTTCACATTTTCTACAAATATTGCATCTATTTATCTTAATTATTCCTGACGAAACTCCACTAAAGCTTCACATATTCATATTTAAAGTTGCTTTGCGTGTGAATTTGAGATGAGCATGGTTGTGTCCCATATAACATATAAAGGGATCGTCATTTTATTATTTTATTTTAGGACAAAGAAAGAAGGAAAGGGATGGTAGCAATGTAAACTTTCAATCAGTAAAACTCTGGCTTAATGCTTTTATACTCCAGATTAAAAGTATTCGTAAAGGAGTACACATTACGATATATTAAGGCTACTTCATCCCATCAGCACCAGGACAGTTTAGTATCACATTTGTTAATGAGAATGTATCAAAGTCCAATCTCTACGTGTTATTTACACAATGGATTGTTACATGATCGTATTAACATATTTACGCTCTTTTTTGCAGACGAGGAAACGTTTAGGTGCATTTATTTCAGCCTTATTAGATTGAAAGCATTATTAGATTGAAAGCAAGTTTAAATTCAAAATTTTCAAAGTTGCAAAGGAAGCATAAAATAAACGATTTTTTTAAATTGATGTAGTATAGACATTTTAATCAGTTTCTTACTTGTTTTAACAGCTGATTGCAACAGAATTATCGGAAAATAAGTCCGTACGTCCAATAAATTATCCATTAGAGAGTCTTATTTTATGTCAAAAACTGCTTACTCTTCTATTTTGTGTTCCTATTTAGCCTCTCAATACCACTGTCTTTGTGTATGTTGCACATTCCTCAGCTCTTTGCAAATTGGTGAAGTTTATGTTAATTTCTTAGCTTGTATGTCTGTTCTCATTGTCCATTTCTCTGCATGCCTATTTTTTATATCCTATGCAAATATTGTTGTAACAGTTTGTCAGTATAAACAACCATTTATTTGTCATTATGCTTAAAACATAAGATTTATTAAACATTTTATACATCATAAACTGATTCTGCCATATGTAATAAGATTAGCTTAACAGCTAAATATTCCTGCCTTCGGTTTGGAATGTAATCAGCCCAAAGGTTCAATTTTGAAGATGTACTAGCTTTGCTATATATATATATATATATATATATATATATATATATATATATATATATATATATATATATATATATATATATATATATATATATATATATATATATATCTGATTTGACTCATACCGTATGGCAATAATCTTATTAGGGATGACTTTACAAAATAGATTGATCTACCTTCCTGTGAGAAAATGTCATACCTTATTTAGAAGTGATAACCATGAATTAAATCTTATGTTACATATGTTCAGTCCATGATACTAATATCTACCATAATATCATATAGTCCATCATGACAGACTATTTGAAAATTTGTATCTTTCCTAATCAGGCATAATTTATCACTATAACGATCTGTTCCTTTCTTGTATATTGAGATAAAAATTTGGTAATATTTTAGTTTTATCAGTATTTACTATCATGCTATTCAGGTGCATTAATTTTCCAACTTGTTTAGAGTATCCTGTAAGGAAATGTTTAGTTCATTGTTTGTGTTTTGGATGTCTGATAATGTTGAGCAATCTGCATAGAGATCCACATATGAAATTGAGTCCCATAGTAGAAGTTGTAGGTCATTGATCAATAATATAAATGGTAATGGAACTTAGAGAATTAAGCCTTGTAAAAATCCATATGTAAATATTTCATGTACAGGTAAAACATTATTTATATAGGCATGTTCTGTTCTCTCAATTAAGTATGAAGTAACTCATTTAACTGTGCTTTCATTAAAGTGGTAAATTATCAACTTCTTCAAAAGGATTTCATTTTCCACCATGTTAGAAGCTTTGCCGAAATCTACAAATACAGATCTTACTTCTCTACCTTGATCAAGTGCCTGAAGCCATTAATCAGTAAGTGAGAACATGGTAGTAGCACATGTATGTTTCTATCTAAAGCTTTGTTATTGGTAAAGGTGAAACAAAATGTGTTCGTTTAAATATGATACAAAGTAATCATAAACATAATTTTCCTTCAATCATGACAACTTTGTTCGTATCGCGATTGGCCGGTGGTTACCAATGTATTTTTTAATCCAATTTTTGAATAGGCATTACTGTTTCAGTTTTAATTCATTGGTACAAAGAAAAGGCTATAATACTTAAATTTATAATGAATAATGCGCTATTTGAATTAGATGAGGCAGGAGTTTATTTATAAGTCGTGAAACAATCTGAAAAAGTCCTGTATCTATCTTGGTATCTAATTTAGTGAGACATATGTTAACTAAGATTGTTAATACTGGCTGGACAGAGCGACATACCACCCCATAAAATGTACTCGTATAGAACATTTGTAAATCATTATAGTTGTTTTCTATCACTGATTGCCATATTTCAATGAGATAGTTATAACTAATTTTGCTACAAGAATAACACATTAGAATAATAGTACGTACAAAATTAATAGATAGATAATACTTGCAGCGCAACAAAATTAAGGCAAATATGAGCAAAATGTTATTCGTCACTGTCATTTTCTCAATTTAACCGGAGAGATATAAACAAAAATGCTAACATTGCAGTACTCTCGGATGCTATCAGATTTAAATAAAACCTGACAGACATGAATTACTATTACACAATTACATAATAATTATAAGACTACTTCACTTCATCTCGTGAATACTTTTAAATGGATTCATTATAAAAGAACAATTAAATTTCAATATAAAATAATAAGATGTAATATAATAATAAAATTCTCATCTTTCTTTAGTCTATAAACTTACGTTTTCAATTCATAGAATTTGTGTGCAACTTTCCCAAGGTTAGTTCGCAACTCTGTAAGTGACTCATCATTTTCTAACTCCTTTGGTGGTTTTAGTTCTTCATGTAATGTTGCTTTTCCAACATTTATATTTTGGTGAAAACTGTTCAAGATCAATTTCAAAAACGCATTCTCAACTTTTAACAGTCTCCTTTCCCTGCAAAAATATGCATGAATAGTACATTTTCAGAATCTGTTAATATTAAACTATTGTGAAGAGCCTGAAAATCCTGCAGAAATTTGATATTATGACACTTTGAAAAGCAACAGTGTGTTTCTTGCCTTTGGATAGCTAGGTAAGCATTCGATTCACCTAATATGAGCAAGACAGACCCAATACAGACAAAATAAAATTAACTCTAGTAACCCTGTTTTTCTAAATTTGTTTATGGCATCAATTTTATATGCATTAGAGTCAATGCAAACAAAATAATGTTTCCTGAACATTGTTTTAATTTCGGTCTGCGGCCATAGCGTCTACGACTCTCTCGTACATTGGGGATGAGAGAGAATGAAAATCCTATTTAGCAAACAGGAGTTTCATAAACACATTTTGGAATAAGGATGAATAAGATCACGCATAGTGCTCCCTATCATGAAATGCTCCATCAATTTAAAACTAGCATGAATTGAAACATAAGAAAGTACTCAGGCTATTTTCTATGTCAGACAGCCACAAATACACTGGAATATATATATATATATATATATATATATATATATATATATATATATATATATATATATATATATATATATATATATATATATGTGTGTGTGTGTGTGTGTGTGTGTTTATGTCTGTGTTTATGTGTGTGTATACCAAGGCTTCATTATTGTATGTTGGCACACGTTCAAATTGAACTAAACAATTACCCCTTTGGATCTTCTGTCTCATCGGGCGTTATAACACCAGTTCCAGACTGGTCTTCTACCAATGCATCCTCATGACTAAAATGGATTGCGAATGAAAGTACGAAAATAATATAAGATGAAGATCTTTTAAGCACTTTGATTGTGAATGAGGAAAGGAAACTCTTTACAATAAGAAGCAAAGTTTCATAAATGTATTCTGACCGACGGTAGAAATAAAAGAATGCACAGTGATTAACTAACACCAAATGTGTATTATAATTACAAGTGAACTTATTTGATACATTAGAGGGTAGTCAAGCTATTTACGGTTTAGCACGGGCACAAACACACCCGAATACAATCGAATGCAAATTTTGCAAGGTTTCATTTATGTATCTATTTCATTCCATTATGGGACAAGTTGAAACTGGACCATGTAATTAGATGTGTGGATTCACTGTCCCCTGAGCCTCCTGAACATTGTTTGCCTTTCGATCTGCCGCAACTGCATCTTCCAGTCTAACGAAGATTGGGAATGAGAGAATTAACATCTTAAATAAACTTGTGAACTGTTTCATACATACAGTTAGAAACAAAGGTGAATAGTATCACGCATAGTGATCTTCACCATTGAAATGTTCCATCAATTTAAAACTAATATGAATAGAAGCATTAGAAAGTATTCAGGCTATTTACTATGTCAGACATCAACACGTACATTGGTATATATATATATATATATATATATATATATATATATATATATATATATATATATATATATATATATATATATATATATATATATATGGCTGTGTGTGTGTATACCAAGGTTTCATTCTTGTATGTTGGCACACGTTGAAATTAATTTAAACTATTTCCTGTTTGGATCATCTGTCTCATCGAGCTTTTTAACACCAGCTCCAGACTGGTCTTCTCCCAATGCATCCCCGTGTCTAAAATCGATTGCGAATGGAAGTACGAAAATAATATAATATGAAGAATTATTAGTAAATTTGACTGACGACAGATACAACATGCATTATGAGCTAAATTTTTGGTCACAAACCACTGTATCCCCGGGTTTAATAAAAGATTGTGAATGAGGAAATGAAACTCTTTACAATAAGAAACGAAGTTTCATAAATGTCTTCTGACTGAAGGTAGAAACAAAACCATGCACAGTGAATAACTCACACCAAATGTGTAATAAAATTGAAAGTTAACGTAATCGATATATTAGAATGTAGTCAATCTATTTACGATTTAGTACGGGCACATACACACTCGAATACAAAAGCATGTAAATTGTGCAAGGTTTCATTCATGTATCTATTTAATTCCATTATGGGACAAGTTCAAATTGGACCAACTAATTAGCTGTGTGGATTCACTGTTTTCTTAGGCTCCGAGCATTGTTTGCCTTTTGGTCTGAGGCAACTGCGTCTTTCAGTCTAACGAATATTGGGAATAGGAGAATCAACATCATTATAAATAAACTTGAGTACCGTTTGTTAAATACAGTTAGAAACAAGGGTGAATAATATCACGCATAGTGCTCTTTACCATTGAAATGTTCCATCAATTTGAAATAACATGAATAGAAGCATTAGAAAGTATTCAGGCCATTTACTATGTCCGAAATCGAAACGTACACTGGTATATATATATATATATATATATATATATATATATATATATATATATATATATATATATATATATATATATATATATATATACATGGGTGGGAGTGTGTGTGTGTGGGTTTGTGTGTTTATGTTTATGTGAGTGTGTATACCAAGGTTTCATTCTTGTATGTTGGCACACGTTCAAATTGAACTAAACAATTACTTGTTTGGAACTTCTGCCTCATCGAGCTTTTCAACACCAGCTACAGACTGGTCTTCTCCCAATGCATCCCCATGTCTAAAATGGATTGCGAATGGAAGTACGATAATAATATAAAATGAAGATGTATTAGTACATTTGATTGTCGGGGAAAACACCATCATTATCAGCTAATTGTTTGTTACTAACAACTGCATCCCCGGGTTTAATAAAAGATTGTGAATGAGGAAATGAAACTCTTTACAAAAAGAACCGAAATTTTATAAATATATTCTGAGTGAAGAACAAATCAAACAAATGCACAGTGATTGACTCACAACAAATGTGTAATAAAATTAAAAGTGAACTTATTCGATACATTATAAAGTAGTCAAGCTAATTGCGATATACAACGGTCACAAACACATTCCAAAAGAAACGTATGCATCATTTGCAAAATTATTTCATGTATTTATTTCATTCCATTATCGTACAAGTTAAAATTGGACCAATTAATTAGCTGTGTTGATTCTCTTTCTCATGAGGCTCCTGAACATTGTTTGCCTTTCGGTCTGCGGCAACTGCGTCTTTCAGTCTAACAAAGATTGGGAATAAAAGAACGAAAATCTTCTTAAATACACTTGAGTACTGATTCATAAATACGGCTAGAAACAAGGGTGAATAACATCACGCAAAATCTCTTCACCATTGAAATGTTCCATCAATTTAAATCTAACATGAATTAAAGCATTATAAAGTATTCAGGCTATGTACTATGTCAGATATCCACAAGGACACTGGTATATATGTGTGTGTGTGTTTTTGTGTGTGTTCATGTGTGTGTGTATACCAAGGCTTCATTCTTGTATATTGGCACACGTTCAAATTGAATTAAACAATTACCTGTTTGGATCTTCTGTCCCAAAGAGCTTTTTAACAGCAGCTCCAGTCTGGTCTTCTCCCAATGCATCCCCATGTCTAAAATGGATTGCGAATTGTAATACGAAAATAATATCAGATGAAGTTTTATTAGTACCTTTGATTGTCGGGAGAAACACCATACATTATCAGCTAATCGTTTGTCACCGGGTTTAATAAAAGATTGTGAATGAGGAAATGAAACTCTTTACAAAAAGAACCGAAATTTTATAAATATATTCTGAGTGAAGAAAAAAACAAACAAATGCACAGGAATTGACTCACAACAAATGTGTAATAAAATTAAAAGTGAACTTATTCGATACATTAGAAAGTAGTCAAGTTATTTGCGATATACAACGGTCACAAACACATTCCAAAAGAAACGTATGCATCATTTGAAAAATTAATTCATGTATTTATTTCATTCCATTATCGTACAAGTTAAAATTGGACCAATTAATTAGCTGTGTGGATTCTCTTTCTCATGAGGCTCCTGAACATTGTTTGCCTTTCGGTCTGCGGCAATTGCGTATTTCAGTCTAACAAAGATTGGGAATGAAAGAACGAACATCTTCTTAAATACACTTGAGTATTGTTTCATAAATACAGTTAGAAACAAGGGTGAATAACATCACGCAAAATCTCTTCACCATTGAAATATTCAATCAATTTAAAACTAACATGAATTAAAGCATTAGAAAGTATTCAGGCTATGTACTATGTCAGATATCCACAAGTACACTGGTATATATATGTGTGTGTGTGTTTATGTGTGTGATCATGTGTGTGTGTGTGTATACCAAGGCTTCATTCTTGTATATTAGCACACGTTCAAATTGAACTAAACAATTACCTGTTTGGATCTTCTGTCTCAAAGAGCTTTTTAGCAGCAGCTCCAGTCTGGTCTTCTCCCAATGCATCCCCATGTCTAAAATGGATTGCGAATTGTAATACGAAAATAATATAAGATGAAGTTTTATTCGTACCTTTGACTGTCGGGAGAAACACCATTCATTATCAGCTAATCGTTTGTCACCAACAACAGTACCCCTTGGTTAAATAAAAGATTGTGAATGAGGAAATGAAACTCTTTACAATAAGACCCGAAGTTTCATAAATTTGTTATAAATGAATTTAGAAACAAAAACATGCACACTGATTAACTCAAAGCAACTGTGTAATAAAATTAAAAGTGCACAGATTCAATACATTAGATGGTTATCAAGCTATATACGATTTAGCATATGCACAAATACACTCGAATACGAACGCATGCAAATTTTGCAGGGTTTAATTAATGTATCAATTTCATTCGATTATGGGAAAAGTTCTAATTAGTCCACCTAATTAGTTGTGTGGATTCACTGTCTCCTGAGGCTTCTGAACATTGTTTGCCTTTCGGTCTGCGGCAACTGCGTCTTTCAGACTAACGAAGATTGGGAATGAGAGCATGAACATCTTTATAAATAAACTTGAGTACTGTTTCATAAATACAGTTAGAAAGAAGGGTGAAAAATATCACGCATAGTGCTCTTAACCATTGACATGTTCCATCATTTTAAAAGTAACATGGATTGAAGCATTAGAAAGTATTCAGGCTATTTACTATGTCAGACATCCACACATACATTGGAATATATATATATATATATATATATATATATATATATATATATATATATATATATATAGAGAGAGAGAGAGAGAGAGAGAGAGAGAGAGAGAGAGAGATATGTGTGTGTATGTGTGTGTTGATGTGTATGTTTATGTCTGTGTGTATACCAAGGTTTCATTTTTGTATGTTGGCTTACTTCCGAATTTAACTAAACAAGTACCTGTTTTGATCTTCTGTCCCTTCGGGCTTTAAAACACCAGCTCCAGACTGGTCTACTCTCAATGTATTCTGATGACTAAAATGGATTGCGAATGGAAGTACGAAAATAATATAAGATGAAGATATTTTTAGCACACTTCGACTGTCAGAAGAAACAACGTGCATTATCAGCTAATTTTTTTCACCAAAAATGTATCTCTGGGTTTAATAAAAGATTCTAAATGAGGAAATGAAACTCTTTACATTAAGAAAAGAAATTTCATAAAACTGTATTATGACTGAAAGTAGAAACAAACACATTCACAGTGATTAAGTCACACCTAATGTGTAATAAAATTAAAAGTGAACGTTTTCGATATATTAGAAAGTAGTCAAGCTATTTGCGATTTAGCACGGGCACCGACACACTCGAATACAAACGCATGCATATTTTGCAATGTATAGTTCATGTATATTTTTTTCGTTCCATTAGGGTACAAGTTCAAATTGATCCAATTAATTAGCTGTGTGGATTCACTGTCTCCTGGGGCTCCAGAAAATTGTTTAACTCTTTCAGTCTAAGAAAGATTGGGAATGAAAGAACAAACATCTTCAATAAACTTGAGTACTGTTTCATAAATACAGTTAGAAATAAGGGCGAATAACTTCACGCAAAGTGCTCTTCACCATTGAGATGTTCCATCCATTTAAAGCTAAGAAAATTGAAGCATTAGAAAGTATTCAGGCAATGTACTATGTCAGATATCCACAAGTACACTGGAGATTACCTTGGCTGCATGCATGTTCATGTCTTCAGTATAACAGAATCATCAATTAGTGAACGATGAGATCAACATTATGGGAATAAAACCCATACAATGGCACACGGGCGCACATATGTGTACTATGTTTCATTCTTTTATGTTGGCACACGTTCACATTGGACTAAACAATTCTATGTTTGTGTCTACTGTCTCATCGGTATTTAAAACACCAGCTCCTAAATGATCTTCTCCCAATGCATCCCCATGTCTAAAATGGATTGCGAATTGTAATACGAAACTAATACAAGATGAAGTTTAATTAGGACATTTGACTGTCGGGAGAAACACCATACATTATCAGCTAATCGTTTGTCACCAACAACTGTATCACCGGGATTAAAAAAAAGATTGTGATTGAGGAAATGAAACTCTTTACGATAAGAACCGAAGTTTCATAAATGTATTCTGACAGAAGGTAGGAACATAAAATATGCACAGTGATTAATCCACACTAAATGTGTAATAAAATTAAAGTGAACTTATTCGATGCATTAGAAGGTATTTAAGCTATTTACAATGGAGCATGGACACAATCACACTCATATACAAACGACTGCATATTTTGCAAGGTTTCATTCATGTATCTATTTCATTCCATTATGGGACAGGTTGAAATTGGTCCAACTAATTAGCTGTGTGGTTTCATTCTATTCTTTCGCTTCTGAACATTGTTTGCTATTCGGTTTGCGGCCACTGCTTCTATCAGTATAAATAAAATTGGGAATGAGAGAATGAACATCTTCATAAATAAACTTGAGTACTGTTTCATAAATAGGTTAAAAACATGGGTGAAAATTATCACGCATAGTACTCTCAACAATTGAAATTTTCCATCAATTTAAAACTAACAGGAATTGAAGCATTAGAAAGTATTCAGGCTATTTACTATGTCAGACATCCACAAGTACCATGGTATACCATGGTATACCATGATATATATATATATATATATATATATATATATATATATATATATATATATATATATATATATGTGTGTGTGTTTATATGTGTGTGTGTTTATATATATATATATATATATATATATATATATATATATATATATATATATATATCAAGGTTTCATTCTTGTATGTTGGCACACATTCAAATTGAACTAAACAATTACCTGTTGGAATCTTCTGTCTCATCGAGCTTTTTAACACCACCTCCAGACTGGTCTTCACCCAATGCATCCCTATGTCTAATATGGATTGCGAATGGAAGCACGAAAATAATATAAGATGAAGTTGTATTAGTACATTTGACTGTCGGGGGAAACACTATAAATTAACAGCTAATATTTTGTTACCAACAACAGTATCCCCGGGTTTATTAAAAGATTGTGAATGAGGAAATGAAACTCTTTACAATAAGAACCATAATTTCATAAATGTATTCTGACTGAAGATAGAAACAAACAAATGCACAGTGATTGACTCACACTAAATGTGTAACAAAATTAAAAGTGAACTTATTCGATACATTAGAAAGTAGTCAAGCTATTTGCGATTTAGCACGGGCACATACACATTAGAATACAAACGCATGCATAATTTGCAATGTTTAATTCATGTATTTATTTCATCCTATTATCGTACAAGTTAAAATTGGACCAATTAATTAGCTGTGTGGATTCACTTTCTCATGAGGCTCCTGAACATTGTTTGCCTTTCGGTCTGCGGCAACTGCGTCTTTCAGTCTAACAAAGATTGGGAATGAAAGAACGAACATCTTCTTATATAAGCTTGAGTACTGTTTCATAAATACAATTAGAAACAAGGGTGAATAACATCACGTAAAGTTTCATAAACGTATTCTAAATGTTGTAGAAATAAGAACATGCACAATGATTAACACAAACAAATGTGTAATACAATTAAAGGTGCATGTATTCGATACATTAGATGGTAATCAAGCTATTTACGCTTTAGTATGGGCACAATCAAACCCGAATACAAACGCATGCAAATCTTTCATGGTTTCATTCATGTATCAATTTCATTCGATTATGGGACAAGTTCAAATTGGACCATCTAATTAGCTGTGTGGATTCACTGTCTACTGAGGCTACTGAATATTATTTGCCTTTCGGTCTGCGGCAACTGCGTCTTTCAGTCTAACGAAGAATGGGAATGAGAGCTTGAACATCTTCATAAATAAACTTGTGAACTGTTTAATAAATACATTTAGAAAGAAGGGTGAAAAACAGCACGCATAGTGCTCTTCACCACTGAAATTTTCCATCAATTTAAAAGTAACATAGATTGAAGCATTAGAAAGTGTTCAGTCTATTTACTAAGTCGGACATCCACACGTACATTGATATATATATATATATATATATATATATATATATATATATATATATATATATATATATATATATATATATATATATATATATATATATATATATATATATATATATGTGTGTGTGTGTATGTGTCTGTGCTTATGTGTGTTTTTATCTGTGTGCGTGTATACCAAGGCTTCATTTTTGCATGTTGGCACACTTTCAAATTGAACTAAACATTTAGCACACTTCGACTGTCAGAAGAAACAACATGCATTATCAGCTAATTTTTTGTCATCAACCATGTATCACATTGTTTAATAAAATATTCTTAATGAGGAAATAAAACTATTTAGAATAAGAACCGAAATTTCATAAAAATATATTCTGACTGAAGGTAGAAACAAACACATGCACAGTGATTAAGTCACACCAAATGTGTAATAAAATTAAAAGTGAACTTATTCTATACATTACAATGTACACAAGCTATTTACGATTTAGCACGGGCACAGACACACTCGAATACAAACACATTCATATTTTGCAATGTTTAATTCGTGTATTTATTTCATTCCATTAGGATACAATTCCAATTTGAACCAATTAATTACCTGTTTTGATTCACTGTCTCCTGAGGCTCCTGAACATTGTTTGCCATTCGGTTTGCGATCTCTGTGTCTTTCAGTCTAATAAAGATTGGGAATGAAAGCACGAACATCTTCTTAAATAAACTTGAGTACTGTTTCATAAATACAGATAGAAACAAGTGTGAATAACATCACGCAAAGTTTTCTTCACCATTGAAATGTTCCATCAATTTAAAACTAACATGAATTGCAGCATTAGAAAGTATTCAAGCTATGTACTATGTCGGATATCCAGAAGTACACTGTAGATTACCTTGGCTGCATGCATGTTCAATGTCTTCAGTATACAAAAATTATCAATTAGTGAACGAGATCAACATTATGGGAATAAATCCTAAACAATGGCACACGGGCGCACATACATGTACTATGTTTCATTCTTGTATGTTGGCACACGTTCACATTGGACTAAACAATTATATGTTTGAGTCTACAGTCTCACCAGTATTTATAACACCAACTCCTAACTGATCTTCTCCCAAAGTATCGTTATGTCAAAAATGGATGTTGAATTATAATACGAAACTAATATAAGATGAAGTTTTATTAGGACATTTGACTGTCGGGAGAAACACCATACATTATCAGCTAATCGTTTGTCACCAACAAATGTATCCCCGGGATTAAAAAAAATATTGTGAATGAGGAAATGAAACTTTTTACAACAAAAACCGAAGTTTCAGAAATGTATTCTGACAGAAGGTAAAAAAATTATGCATAGTGATTAATCCACACCAATTGTGTAATAAAATTAAAAGTGAATTTATTCGATACATTAGAAGGTATTTAAGCTATTTACAATGGAGCATGGACAAAATCAAACTCATATGCAAAAGCATGCATATTTTGCAAGATGTCGTTTATGTATCTATTTCATTCCATTATGGAACAGGATCAAATTGGTCCAACTAATCAGCTGTGTGGTTTCATTCTATCCTTTCTCTTCTGAACATTGTTTGCTATTCGGTTTGCGGCCACTGCTTATATCAGTCTAAAGAAGATTGGGAATGAGAGCATGAACATCTTCATAAAGAACCTTGAGTACTGTTTTTATAAATACAGTTAGAAACAAGGGTGAAAAACATCACGCATTGTGCTCGCAACCAATTTAATTTTCCATCAATTTAAAAAAACAGGAATTGAAGCATTATAAAGTGTTTAGGCTATGTACTATATCTGACATCCACAAGATAACTGGTATATATATATATATATATATATATATATATATATATATATATATATATATATATATATATATATATATATATATATATATATATATATATATATGTGTGTGTGTGTGTGTGTCTGAGTGTGTATGTGTTTACTTGTGTGTGTCTGTTTGTGTGTGTGTATACCAAGGTTTCATTCTTGTATCATGGCACACGTTCAAATTGAACTAAACAATTACCTGTTAAGATCTTCCATCTCATCGGGCTTTGTAACACCAGCTCCAGACTGGTCTTCTCCCAGTGCATCCCCATGTCTAAAATGGATTGCGAATGGAAGTACGAAAATAATATAAGATGAAGTTTTATTAGTACATTTGACTGTCTGGGGAAACACCATGCATTATCAGCTAATCGTTTGTCACCAAAAACAGTATCCCCAGGTTTAATAAAAGATTGTGAATGAGGAAATGAAACTCTTTACAACAAGAACCGACGTTTCATAATTGTATTTTAAATGAATGTAGAAACAAAAAAATGCAGTTATTAACTCAAACTAATTGTGCAATAAACGAAAAAGTGCACGTATTTTGATACATTAGATAGTAGTCAAGCTATTTACGATTTAGCATGGGCACAAACACACTCGAATACAAACGCATGCAAATTTTGCAAGGTTTCATTCATGTATCAATTTCATTCGATTATGGGACAAGTTCAAATTGGACCATCTAATTAGCTGTGTGGATTCACTGTCTCCTGAGGCTTCTGAACATTGTTTGCCTTTCGGTCTGCGGCAACGGCGTCTTTCAGTCTAACAAAGATTGGAAATGAGAGCATGAACATATTTATAATAAACTTGAGTACTGTTTCATAAATACATTTAGAAAGAAGGGTGAAAAATATCACGCATAGTGCTCTTCACCATTGAAATTTTCCATCAATTTAAAAGGAACATGGATTGAAGCATTAGAAAGTATTCAGTCTATCTATTATGTCAGACATCCACACGTACACTGGTATATATATATATATATATATATATATATATATATATATATATATATATATATATATATATATATATATATATAGTGTATGTGTGTGTAAATATGTGTGTGTATACCAAGTTTTCATTCTTGTATGTTGGCACACGTTCAAATTGAACTAAACAATTACCTCTTTGGATCTTCTATCTCTTCGGGCTTTATAACACCAGCTCCTGTCTGGTCTTCTCCCAATGCATCATCATGTCTAAAATGGATTGCGAATGGAAGTACGAAAATAATATAAGATAAAGTTTTATTGGTACACTTTTACTGTCGGGAGAAACAATATGCATTATCAGCTAATTTTTTGTCACCAACCAATGTATCCCCGGGTTTAATAAAATATTGTGAATTAGGAAATGAAACTCTTTACAATAAGGACAGAAGTTTCATAAATGTATTCTGACTGAAGGTAGAAACAAAAACATGCACAGTGTTTATCTCAAACCAAATGTGTAAAAAAATAAAAGTGCACGTATTCGATACATTAGAAGGTAGTCAAAGCTATTTATTATTAAGCACGGGCACCGACACACTCGAATACAAACGCATGCAAATTTTGCAAGCTTTCATTCACGTATCAATTTCATTCCAGTATGGGACAAGTTCAAATTGGACCAACTAATTAGCTGTGTGGATTCACTGTTTTCTTAGGCTCCGAATATTGTTTGCCTTTTGGACTGAGGCAACTGCGTCTTTCAGTCTAACGAATATTGGGAATAGGAGAATCAACATCATTATAAATAAGCTTGAGTACCGTTTGTTAAATACAGTTAGAAGCAAGGGTGAATAATATCACGCATAGTGCTCTTCACCATTGAAATGTTCCATCAATTTGAAATAACATGAATAGATGCATTAGAAAGTATTCAGGTCATTTACTATGTCCGAAATCGAAACGTACACTGGTATATATATATATATATATATATATATATATATATATATATATATATATATATATATATATATATATATATATATATATATATATATATATATATATATATATATATATATATATATATATATATATATATATACATGGGTGGGAGCGTGTGTGTGTGGGTTTGTGTGTTTATGTTTATGTGAGTGTGTATACCAAGGTTTCATTCTTGTATGTTGGCACACGTTCAAATTGAATTAAACAATTACTTGTTTGGAACTTCTGCCTCATCGAGCTTTTCAACACCAGCTCCAGACTGGTCTTCTCCCAATGCATCCCCATGTCTAAAATGGATTGCGAATGGAAGTACGATAATAATATAAAATGAAGATGTATTAGTACATTTGATTGTCGGGGGAAACACCATCATTATCAGCTGATCGTTTGTTACTAACAACTGCATCCCCGGGTTTAATAAAAGATTGTGAATGAGGAAATGAAACTCTTTACAAAAAGAACCGAAATTTTATAAATATATTCTGAGTGAAGAACAAATCAAACAAATGCTCAGTGATTGACTCACAACAAATGTGTAATAAAATTAAAAGTGAACTTATTCGATACATTAGAAAGTAGTCAAGCTATTTGCGATATACAACGGTCACAAACACATTCCAAAAGAAACGTATGCATCATTTGCAAAATTATTTCATGTATTTATTTCATTCCATTATCGTACAAGTTAAAATTGGACCAATTAATTAGCTGTGTTGATTCTCTTTCTCATGAGGCTCCTAAACATTGTTTGCCTTTCGGTCTGCGGCAACTGCGTCTTTCAGTCTAACAAAGATTGGGAATACAAGAACGAAAATCTTCTTAAATACACTTGAGTACTGTTTTATAAATACTGTTAGAAACAAGGGTGAATAACATCACGCAAAATCTCTTCACCATTGAAATGTTCCATCAATTTAAAACTAACATGAATTAAAGCATTAGAAAGTATTCAGGCTATGTACTATGTCATATATCCACAAGTACACTGGTATATATATGTGTGTGTGTGTGTTTTTGTGTGTGTTCATGTGTGTGTGTATACCAAGGTTTCATTCTTGTATATTGGCACACGTTCAAATTGAATTAAACAATTACCTGTTTGGATCTTCTGTCCCAAAGAGCTTTTTAACAGCAGCTCCAGTCTGGTCTTCTCCCAATGCATCCCCATGTCTAAAATGGATTGCGAATTGTAATACGAAAATAATATCCGATGAAGTTTTATTAGTACCTTTGATTGTCGGGAGAAAAACCATACATTATCAGCTAATCGTTTGTCACCGGGTTTAATAAAAGATTGTGAATGAGGAAATGAAACTCTTTACAAAAAGAACCGAAATTTTATAAATATATTCAGAGTGAAGAAAAAAACAAACAAATGCACAGTGATTGACTCACAACAAATGTGTAATAAAATTAAAAGTGAACTTATTCGATACATTAGAAAGTAGTCAAGTTATTTGCGATATACAGCGGTCAAAAACACATTCCTAAAGAAACGTATGCATCATTTGAAAAATTAATTCATGTATTTATTTCATTCCATTATCGTACAAGTTAAAATTGGACCAATTTATTAGCTGTGTGGATTCTCTTTCTCATGAGGCTCCTGAACATTGTTTGCCTTTCGGTCTGCGGCAACTGCGTATTTCAGTCTAACAAAGATTGGGAATGAAAGAACGAACATCTTCTTAAATACACTTGAGTACTGTTTCATAAATACAGTTAGAAACAAGGGTGAATAACATCACGCAAAATCTCTTCACCATTGAAATGTTCCATCAATTTAAAACTAACATGAATTAAAGCATTAGAAAGTATTCAGGCTATGTACTTTGTCAGATATCCACAAGTACACTGGTATATATATGTGTGTGTGTGTGTTTATGTGTGTGTTCATGTGTGTGTGTGTATACCAAGGCATCATTCTTGTATATTGGCATACGTTCAAATTGAACTAAACAAATACCTGTTTGGACCTTCTGTCTCAAAGAGCTTTTTAACAGCAGCTCCAGTCTGGTCTTCTCCCAATGCATCCCCATGTCTAAAATGGATTGCGAATTGTAATACGAAAATAATATAAGATGAAGTTTTATTCGTACCTTTGACTGTCGGGAGAAACACCATTCATTATCAGCTAATCGTTTGTCACCAACAACAGTACCCCTTGGTTAAATAAAAGATTGTGAATGAGGAAATGAAACTCTTTACAATAAGACCCGAAGTTTCATAAATTTGTTATAAATGAATTTAGAAACAAAAACATGCACACTGATTAACTCAAAGCAAATGTGTAATAAAATTAAAAGTGCACAGATTCAATACATTAGATGGTAATCAAGCTATATACGATTTAGCATAGGCACAAATACACTCGAATACGAACGCATGCAAATTTTGCAGGGTTTAATTAATGTATCAATTTCATTCGATTATGGGAAAAGTTCTAATTAGTCAACCTAATTAGTTGTGCGGATTCACTGTCTCCTGAGGCTTCTGAACATTGTTTGCCTTTCGGTCTGCGGCAACTGCGTCTTTCAGACTAACGAAGATTGGGAATGAGAGCATGAACATCTTTATAAATAAACTTGAGTACTGTTTCATAAATACAGTTAGAAAGAAGGGTGAAAAATATCACGCATAGTGCTCTTAACCATTGACATGTTCCATCATTTTAAAAGTAACATGGATTGAAGCATTAGAAAGTATTCAGGCTATTTACTATGTCAGACATCCACACATACATTGGTATATATATATATATATATATATATATATATATATATATATATATATATATATATATATATATATATATATATATATATATATATATATATATATATATATATATATATGTGTGTGTGTGTGTATGTGTGTGTTGATGTATATGTTTATGTCTGTGTGTATACCAAGGTTTCATTTTTGTATGTTGGCTTACTTCCGAATTTAACTAAACAAGTACCTGTTTGGATCTTCTGTCCCTTCGGGCTTTAAAACACCAGCTCAAGACTGGTCTACTCTCAATGTATTCTGATGACTAAAATGGATTGCGAATGGAAGTACGAAAATAATATAAGTTGAAGATTTTTTTAGCACACTTCGACTGTCAGAAGAAACAACGTGCATTATCAGCTAATTTTTTTCACCAAAAATGTATCTCTGGGTTTAATAAAAGATTCTAAATGAGAAAATGAAACTCTTTACATTAAGAACAGAAATTTCATAAAACTGTATTATGACTGAAGGTAGAAACAAACACATTCACAGTGATTAAGTCACACCAAATGTGTAATAAAATTAAAAGTGAACGTTTTCGATATATTAGAAAGTAGTCAAGCTATTTGCGATTTAGCACGGGCACCGACACACTCGAATACAAACGCAAGCATATTTTGCAATGTTTAGTTCATGTATATTTTTTTCGTTCCATTAGGGTACAAGTTCAAATTGATCCAATTAATTAGCTGTGTGGATTCACTGTCTCCTGAGCTCCAGAAAATTGTTTACCTCTTTCAGTCTAAGAAAGATTGGGAATGAAAGAACAAACATCTTCAATAAACTTGAGTACTGTTTCATAAATACAGTTAGAAATAAGGGCGAATAACTTCACGCAAAGTGCTCTTCACCATTGAGATGTTCCATCAATTTAAAGCTAAGAAAATTGAAGCATTAAAAAGTATTCAGGCAATGTACTATGTCAGATATCCACAAGTACACTGGAGATTACCTTGGCTGCATGCGTGTTCATGTCTTCAGTATAACAGAATCATCAATTAGTGAACGATGAGATCAACATTATGGGAATAAAACCCATACAATGGCACACGGGGGCACATATGTGTACTATGTTTCATTCTTTTATGTTGGCACACGTTCACATTGGACTAAACAATTATATGTTTGAGTCTACTGTCTCATCGGTATTTATAACACCAGCTCCTAAATGATCTTCTCCCAATGCATCCCCATGTCTAAAATGGATTGCGAATTGTAATACGAAACTAATACAAGATGAAGTTTAATTAGGACATTTGACTGTCGGGAGAAACACCATACATTATCAGCTAATCGTTTGTCACCAACAACTGTATCACCGGGATTAAAAAAAAAGAATGTGATTGAGGAAATGAAACTCTTTACGATAAGAACCGAAGTTTCATAAATGTATTCTGACAGAAGGTAGGAACATAAAATATGCACAGTGATTAATCCACACCAAATGTGTAATAAAATTAAAGTGAACTTATTCGATGCATTAGAAGGTATTTAAGCTATTTACAATGGATCATGGACACAATCACACTCATATACAAACGACTGCATATTTTGCAAGGTTTCATTCATGTATCTATTTCATTCCATTATGGGACAGGTTCAAATTGGTCCAACTAATTAGCTGTGTGGTTTCATTCTATTCTTTCGCTTCTGAACATTGTTTGCTATTCGGTTTGCGGCCACTGCTTCTATCAGTATAAATAAAATTGGGAATGAGAGAATGAACATCTTCATAAATAAACTTGAGTACTGTTTCATAATTAGGTTAAAAACATGGGTGAAAATTATCACGCATAGTACTCTCAACAATTGAAATTTTCCATCAATTTAAAACTAACAGGAATTGAAGCATTAGAAAGTATTCAGGCTATTTACTATGTCAGACATCCACAAGTACCATGGTATACCATGGTATATATATATATATATATAGACCCGTGTGTGTGTGTCTATATATATATATATATATATATATATATATATATATATAGATATATATATAGATGCAATAAACTGACGACGAACAGTACGAAACTAGTAACTAACTAGCCTAAGCGCTTTCGACTCTTAATGAGTCTTTTTCAAAGGCAAATACAAAACATAGTTACGACAAACAAATAAACACAAAAACGTTGCGTTTGTAAACCTCTACATTTCTATCTTCACATGTGTTAAAACTATAGGTTGTATTTATAGTTTTAACACATGTGAAGATAGAAATGTAGAGGTTTACAAACGCAACGTTTTTGTGTTTATTTGTTTGTCGTAACTATGTTTTGTATTTGCCTTTGAAAAAGACTCATTAAGAGTCGAAAGCGCTTAGGCTAGTTAGTTACTAGTTTCGTACTGTTCGTTGTCAGTTTATTGCATCTATTTTAATTAATCCCTGACAGACGTGATCCCTTGGTGGATCCAGTACGCTTGAGAGGGTTGTTATTCGCCATATGATTTGTATTCTTTATATATATATATATATATATATATATATATATATATATATATATATATATATATATATATATATATATATGTGTGTGTGTGTGTGTGTGTGTTTATATGTGTGTGTGTTTATATGTGTGTGTGTTTATATATATATATATATATATATATATATATATATATATATATATATCAAGGTTTCATTCTTGTATGTTGGCACACATTCAAATTGAACTAAACAATTACCTGTTGGAATCTTCTGTCTCATCGAGCTTTTTAACACCACCTCCAGACTGGTCTTCACCCAATGCATCCCTATGTCTAATATGGATTGCGAATGGAAGCACGAAAATAATATAAGATGAAGTTGTATTAGTACATTTGACTGTCGGGGGAAACACTATACATTAACAGCTAATATTTTGTTACCAACAACAGTATCCCCGGGTTTATTGAAAGATTGTGAATGAGGAAATGAAACTCTTTACAATAAGAACCGAAATTTCATAAATTTATTCTGACTGAAGATAGAAACAAACAAATGCACAGTGATTGACTCACATTAGATATGTAACAAAATTAAAAGTGAACTTATTCGATACATTAGAAAGTAGTCAAGCTATTTGCGATTTAGCACGGGCACATACACATTAGAATACAAACGCATGCATAATTTGCAATGTTTAATTCATGTATTTATTTCATCCTATTATCGTACAAGTTAAAATTGGACCAATTAATTAGCTATGTGGATTCACTTTCTCATGAGGCTCCTGAACATTGTTTGCCTTTCGGTCTGCGGCAACTGCGTCTTTCAGTCTAACAAAGATTGGGAATGAAAGAACGAACATCTTCTTATATAAGCTTGAGTACTGTTTCATAAATACAATTAGAAACAAGGGTGAATAACATCACGTAAAGTTTCATAAACGTATTCTAAATGTTGTAGAAATAAGAACATGCACAATGATTAACACAAACAAATGTGTAATACAATTAAAGGTGCATGTATTCGATACATTAGATGGTAATCAAGCTATTTACGCTTTAGTATGGGCACAATCAAACCCGAATACAAACGCATGCAAATCTTTCATGGTTTCATTCATGTATCAATTTCATTCGATTATGGGACAAGTTCAAATTGGACCATCTAATTAGCTGTGTGGATTCACTGTCTACTGAGGCAACTGAATATTGCTTGCCTTTCGGTCTGCGGCAACTGCGTCTTTCAGTCTAACGAAGAATGCGAATGAGAGCTTGAACATCTTCATAAATAAACTTGAGAACTGTTTAATAAATACATTTAGAAAGAAGGGTGAAAAACAGCACGCATAGTGCTCTTCACAATTGAAATTTTCCATCAATTTAAAAGTAACATAGATTGAAGCATTAGAAAGTGTTCAGTCTATTTACTAAGTCGGACATCCACACGTACATTGATATATATATATATATATATATATATATATATATATATATATATATATATATATATATATATATATATATATATATATATATATATATATATATATATATATGTGTGTGTGTGTGTGTGTATGTGTCTGTGCTTATGTGTGTTTTTATGTGTGTGCGTGTATACCAAGGCTTCATTTTTGCATGTTGGCACACTTTCAAATTGAACTAAACATTTAGCACACTTCGACTGTCAGAAGAAACAACATGCATTATCAGATAATTTTTTTGTCATCAACCATGTATCACATTGTTTAATAAAATATTCTTAATGAGGAAATAAAACTCTTTAGAATAAGAACCGAAATTTCATAAAAATATATTCTGACTGAAGGTAGAAACAAACACATGCACAGTGATTAAGTCACACCAAATGTGTAATAAAATTAAAAGTGAACTTATTCTATACATTACAATGTACACAAGCTATTTACGATTTAGCACGGGCACAGACACACTCGAATACAAACACATTCATATTTTGCAATGTTTAATTCGTGTATTTATTTCATTCCATTAGGATACAATTCCAATTTGAACCAATTAATTACCTGTTTTGATTCACTGTCTCCTGAGGCTCCTGAACATTGTTTGCCATTCGGTTTGCGATCTCTGTGTCTTTCAGTCTAATAAAGATTGGGAATGAAAGCACGAACATCTTCTTAAATAAACTTGAGTACTGTTTCATAAATACAGATAGAAACAAGGGTGAATAACATCACGCAAAGTGTTCTTCACCATTGAAATGTTCCATCAATTTAAAACTAACATGAATTGCAGCATTAGAAAGTATTCAAGCTATGTACTATCTCGGATATCCAGAAGTACACTGTAGATTACCTTGGCTGCATGCATGTTCAATGTCTTCAGTATACAAAAATTATCAATTAGTGAACGAGATCAACATTATGGGAATAAATCCTAAACAATGGCACACGGGCGCACATACATGTACTATGTTTCATTCTTGTATGTTGGCACACGTTCACATTGGACTAAACAATTATATGTTTGAGTCTACAGTCTCATCAGTATTTATAACACAAACTCCTAACTGATCTTCTCCCAAAGTATCGTTATGTCAAAAATGGATGTTGAATTATAATACGAAACTAATATAAGATGAAGTTTTATTAGGACATTTGACTGTCGGGAGAAACACCATACATTATCAGCTAATCGTTTTTCACCAACAACTGTATCCCCGGGATTAAAAAAAATATTGTGAATGAGGAAATGAAACTCTTTACAATAAAAACCGAAGTTTCAGAAATGTATCCTGACAGAAGGTAAAAAATTATGCATAGTGATTAATCCACACCAATTGTGTAATAAAATTAAAAGTGAATTTATTCGATACATTAGAAGGTATTTAAGCTATTTACAATGGAGCATGGACAAAATCAAACTCATATGCAAACGCATGCATATTTTGCAAGATGTCGTTTATGTATCTATTTCATTCCATTATGGAACAGGTTCAAATTGGTCCAACTAATCAGCTGTGTGGTTTCATTCTATCCTTTCTCTTCTTAACATTGTTTGCTATTCGGGTTGCGGCCACTGCTTATATCAGTCTAAAGAAGATTGGGAATGAGAGCATGAACATCTTCATAAAGAAACTTGAGTACTGTTTTTATAAATACAGTTAGAAACAAGGGTGAAAAACATCACGCATTGTGCTCGCAACCAATTTAATTTTCCATCAATTTAAAAAAACAGGAATTGAAGCATTATAAAGTGTTTAGGCTAGTACTATATCTGACATCCACAAGATAACTGGTATATATATATATATATATATATATATATATATATATATATATATATATATATATATATATATATATATATATATATATGTGTGTGTCTGAGTGTGTATGTGTTTACTTGTGTGTGTGTCTGTTTGTGTGTGTATACCAAGGTTTCATTCTTGTATCATGGCACACGTTCAAATTGAACTAAACAATTACCTGTTAAGATCTTCCATCTCATCGGGCTTTTTAACACAAGCTCCAGACTGGTCTTCTCCCAGTGCATCCCCATGTCTAAAATGGATTGCGAATGGAAGTACGAAAATAATATAAGATGAAGTTTTATTAGTACATTTGACTGTCTGGGGAAACACCATGCATTATCAGCTAATCGTTTGTCACCAAAAACAGTATCCCCAGGTTTAATAAAAGATTGTGAATAAGGAAATGAAACTCTTTACAACAAGAACCGACGTTTCATAATTGTATTTTAAATGAATGTAGAAACAAAAAAATGCAGTTACTAACTCAAACTAAATGTGCAATAAACGAAAAAGTGCACGTATTTTGATACATTAGATAGTAGTCAAGCTATTTACGATTTAGCATGGCACAAACACACTCGAATACAAACGCATGCAAATTTTGCAAGGTTTCATTCATGTATCAATTTCATTCGATTATGGGACAAGTTCAAATTGGACCATCTAATTAGCTGTGTGGATTCACTGTCTCCTGAGGCTTCTGAACATTGTTTGCCTTTCGGTCTGCGGCAACTGCATCTTTCAGTCTAACAAAGATTGGAAATGAGAGCATGAACATATTTATAATAAACTTGAGTACTGTTTCATAAATACATTTAGAATGAAGGGTGAAAAATATCACGCATAGTGCTCTTCACCATTGAAATTTTCCATCAATTTAAAAGGAACATGGATTGAAGCATTATAAAGTATTCAGTCTATTTATTATGTCAGACATCCACACGTACACTGGTATATATATATATATATATATATATATATATATATATATATATATATATATATATATATATATATATATATATATATATAGTGTATGTGTGTGTTAATGTGTGTGTGTATACCAAGTTTTCATTCTTGTATGTTGGCACACGTTCAAATTGAACTAAACAATTACCTCTTTGGATCTTCTATCTCTTCGGGCTTTATAACACCGGCTCCTGTCTGGTCTTCTCCCAATGCATCATCATGTCTAAAATGGATTGCGAATGGAAGTACGAAAATAATATAAGATAAAGTTTTATTGGTACACTTTTACTGTCGGGAGAAACAATATGCATTATCAGCTAATTTTTTTGTCACCAACCAATGTATCCCCGGGTTTAATAAAATATTGTGAATGAGGAAATGAAATTCTTTACAATAAGGACCGAAGTTTCATAAATGTATTCTGACTGAAGGTAGAAACAAAAACATGCACAGTGTTTATCTCAAACCAAATGTGTAAAAAAATAAAAGTGCACGTATTCAATACATTAGAAGGTAGTCAAAGCTATTTATTATTAAGCACGGGCACCGACACACTCGAATACAAACGCATGCAAATTTTGCAAGCTTTCATTCACGTATCAATTTCATTCCAGTATGGGACAAGTTCAAATTGGACCAGCTAATTAGCTGTGTGGATTCACTGTCTCCTGAGGCTTTAGAACATTGTTTGCCATTCAGTTTGCGGCCACTGCTTCTATAAGTCTAAAGAAGATTTGAATGATAGCATGAATATCTTCATAAATAAACTTGAGTATTGTTTCATAAATACAGTTAGAAAGAAGGGTGAAAAACATCACGCATAGTGCTCTTCACCATTGGAATTTACCATCAATTTAAATGTAACATGGATTGAAGCATTAGAAAGTATTCAGGCTATTTACTATGTCAGACATCCTCACGTACACTGGAGATTACGTTGGCTGCATGCATGTTAAATGTCTGTAGTATAAACTAATGATCAATTATTGAACGAGGAGAACAACATGATGTAAATAAACCCCATACAATGGCTGACGGGCGCACATACATCTACCATGTTTCATTCTTGTATGTCGGCACACGTTCAATTGGAATAAACAATTACCTGTTTAGATCTACTGTCTTATCGGGCATTTTAACCCCAGCTCCAGATTGGTCTTCTCCCAATGCATCCTCATGTCTAAAATGGATTTTGAATTTTATTACGAGACTAATATAAGATAAAATTTTATTGGCACTTATTGACTGTCGGGAGAAACAACATCCATAATTAGCTAATTTTTTGTCACCTACCACTGTATCCCCGGGCTTAAATAAAAGATTGTGAATGAGGAAATGAATCTATTTACAAAAAAACCGAAGTGTCAGAAATATAATCTGACTGGAGTTGCAAATAAAACCATTTACCGTGATCTACCTAGCACGAAATGTGTAATAAAATTAAAATTGAACTTATTTGATATCTTTGAATTTAGTCAAGCTATTTACATTGGAGATCGGGCACACACACCCGAACACAAAAACAGGAACAGTGATTAACTCAAACTAGATAAGTAATAAAATTAAAAGTGAACTTACTCGATACATTAGAAAGTATTCAAGCTATTTACAATGGTTCACGGGCGCACATACACACTCGACACATGCGTATTATGCAAGGTTTCATTCATGTATCTATTTTATTCCATTTTGGCACAAGTTCAAATTTGATCAACTAATTAGCTGTGTGGATTCACTGTCTCCTTAAGCTCCTGAACATTGCTTGCCATTCGGATTGCGGCAACTGCGTCTTTTAGTCTAACGAAGATTGGGAATGAGAGCATGAACATCTTCATAAATAAACTTGAGTACTGTTTCATAAATACAGGTAGACAGAAGGGTGAATATAATCACACATAGTACTCTAAGCCATTGAAAAGTTCATCAATTTAAAAGTAACATGGATTGAAGCATTAGAAAGTATTCAGGCTATTTACAATGTCAGACGTCCACACGTTCATTGGTATATATATATATATATATATATATATATATATATATATATATATATATATATATATATATATATATATATATATATATATATATATATATATATATATATATATATATATATATATATATATATATATATATATATATATATATGTGTGTGTGTGTGTGTGTGTGTTTGTGGGTGTTTGTGTGTGTGTGTGTAAGTAGTAAAGAACAGTGAGGTTATGAGCCCAAAGACCTAACAAATATAAATTACCCCTTCTCTCTATCCTAAAAGTCCCACTCCAAATGATTTACATCAAATTAAAAGGCAGATCCTAACCCATAACATGCATACCTTAGATTTGGTAACAGATGTGACCTAATCAATATCATCTATAAAGCGCTAGTCAAGCTTTCTAACGGTATGTGCAGTCTGCAAAGATTAATATTTCTATAACAACTGAGCTAGGTAAATGCTGAGGTGTGTTAAATTCAATCACGTGATGTTCTAGAATCAAATAGAAGATAGGTAAAATCCCTTAGTCATATCTACACGTCATATGGAGACTTGATCATATATTTCCAGAACATTCCAAATCTCTAGTATAAAAGGAGGTCAGATTTCTCTTATAGTCATTGTGTGCTGCTCTTTCAAGGAAGATCGATGTACTAAACCGGGCGAATCAGGTAAGTGATATTATATCTTAAGTTTTTATTATATCGTACTTGTTTTGATAATCTTTTTCATACTTAGCAGCAGAGAGGGTGAACCCTACAACAATATATTTGCGACAAAATCGATTAAAGCCTCAGAATGCCAATGGAGCCTTCCTACGAAATCTCATATTTTAACCAAAAAAAAATTAAAGGTCCCATCTTAGCGATTTTGTCGTGAATACATTGTCATAACCACACTCAAATTGCTGCCATCTACGTCTACAAATTTTTGCGACATAATCGATTAAAGCCTCAGAATGCCAATGGAACCTTCCTACGAAATCTCATATTTCAACCAAAAAAAAAATAAAGACCCCATCTTAGCGATTTTGTCGCAAATACATTGTCATAACCACACTCAAATTGCTGCCATCTACGGTCGCAAATATGTTGTCATTTCACCCTCTCTGCTGCTGATTAATACAAATTATTTAACCAAATATTTGATCAAGTCCAATACGATATCGTGACCGAGGGTCGTGTAAATTTATTGTTATAAATCCATATGGGGCAGACTGAGCATGACTAAAGTAATTTTTAAATCCATTGAAGTCCATATCGGAACACCATGTCTGCCAAATATTTCGTAGCGTATGTGTATCAACGCCATTGAATACAGCAAGAATATTGCAGTTATCGCGAATCACTTTTGGAATTTGAGTATATCGTTGAGTGACATATATCACGTCAGTGTTTTTATGCCTACCTCGGGAAAATATTCTAGCAGGGTTCTTTTGATTATCTAACATTACATCATCGTACACTACAAGATTGTTTATGTCTCCATCGAGATCTTCTACTGATGGTGCATCATCAATATCAGTAATAAAGTCGATTACACTTTCACCTTTAATTTCTGATGCTTTTTCATTATAATCTTTTAACACTTCATAGCACCGTTGATCATCTACGGATGGGGCAACTAAATATAATTTATCCCACTTCATAAATCGCATTATCAAATTAAGCAGTAATTGTGTTTTGCCTGATCCAGATGGTCCGATTATAATGGCACGGACAGAATTCGGAAGCGCTGCGTGGTGTTTTACCGGTTCTCTTCTTTTAGTCGCTGAAAAATCAATTATATTCATAACGCTATATATAAATTATGGATCTATATTGTGTTAAATGTAAACAGCGTACTGATTCAACCGATCAGACAACCATTACAACTAAAAACAATAGACTAGCGCTTACTGGTAAGTGTGTAACATGTGGTACAAAAAAATTTAGATTTTTAAAAAAAAGCAACTCGGAGGTGATATTGCCGCAAAACTTGGAAAACTCCCCGGAACCCCATGGGCAAAATACCCCGGAGAAAAACACCTTCCAGGATATAGCTACTGTGGTCCCGGAACGAGATTAGATATCAGACTTGATGATCAAAATCAGCCCCGGCCTGGTGAGTATCCGATAAATGCTATTGATAAGGCATGTCATGCTCATGATGTTGCATATAAAAGCAATAATTTGCAACAAAGACATATCGCGGATGTAAAATTAATTCATGCCTTAAATGCTATTCCCGATAAATCCTTCAAAGAAAAATTGGCTTCATGGTTGGTCAAATCAGCTATGAAAGGCAAATTAGTGTTAGGTGCTGGTAATTGAAAACACCAGTGTTTTTATAGTATGGAATCTATTTATTATTCTCCGAAAGGATACTGGAGGGGTAAAGCAGCAATCAGTAAACTCGCTAACGCTGCAAAAGTGAAAAAATCCACTGCAAAAGATTGGTTATCCAAACAGGCTATATGGCAAATTTATCTACCACCGCCTAAACAAATTAATTATTCTCATTTTGATGTTACCGTACCCAATGAAGTTCATCAGGCTGATTTATTGTTTTTACCACATGACCATGGTTACAAATACGCGCTAACTGTAGTTGATATTGCGAGTCGATTTAAACAAGCAGAACCATTGAAAACAAAGTCAGCTTCTGAAGTCGCTTCTGCATTTGAAAGGATTTATCGACGAGGTCCTCTAAGATGGCCAAATCTATTACAAGTTGATCCTGGCAAAGAGTTTCAAGGTGCTGTTCTATCAACAATGAAAACTCATAGTGTTACAATACGACGGGGACATACTGCGTTACATCGTGATCAGGCAATTGTAGAACGATTTAATCGAACTCTTGCAGAACGGTTATTTGGATATCAATATGCAAAAGAATTCATCCAAGAAAAACGATCTCGTGAATGGGTCCAAAGGTTACCGAGTGTAGTTGCAGCGTTAAATAATGAGATTACTCGAACTATTAATATGAAACCAAATATTGCAATAAAAAAAGAATATATTCCCGAACAACCGCAGCGGGTTAGCACTCAGCCACTTCTCGGTGATGTTACTGTGAGATATTTATACGAACCAGGAGAGCTTGAAGGCGGTAAAAGAAGAGCTACTGATCCTATATGGAGTGTTACTACGCATAAAATTTCAACTATAACGCGATCAACTGGTAGACCTCCAATCTACAGATTGGATTCAACTGCACCTCAGCGTGGTTTTACACGCGAACAACTACAAGTCATTCCGGACGATACTCAATTACCGCCACATGGTCTTAACTAGCTCCGTTACGTCTATTACACTCAAGACAGGTCAACATCACATTGTTTCTGACATGACCAAGACTGTTATTTTTTCTGTCTACGGTGAATTGTCGAGGGTCTTTATCCGAATACTGCCAGTGCATTATACAATTGCAGCTGGCGCAGTGATTATTCTGTTGTTCTTTTAATGCGATTATTACTTCAGCATCAATATCAAATTCTCGTTGTTTTTTTTTGTCCTGCTGTTTGTAGCCAGAGAGTTTTTTATTAATGATGCTAATATCAGTGTTATCATCGTTTGCATTAAAATCATCATCGAAAACAATCCTTCGTAGTTGATTTATTCGTCGTACTCTGGACACTGCGAGATAGACTAAATTTGACCATTCAATGCGATTATCAACTATCCAAACAATTGTATCCGTGATGGTCAATCCTTGTGACGAGTGTATTGTTGTTACATAACCAAGCGTCCATGGTGATTTATCAGCGCATAATGCATCTTCTACAGTATTGATATCAACTAGCACAATATCATTTAACACTAGAATCTGTTTCTCCGTCTGGCCTGGAATTTCAACTTCAATATTCTGCTTTCGTGTATCCAATGGTCTATAACACAACGGCACTGGAAACGTTGGGAATTTTTTCTTGTGTAGCTCAAACAACTTTTTCTGAAGTGCGTCTCTGACTATCTTTCTACTTGCTACTACAAAATCATTTGGTTTCCATGTTTCCCAAAAATCATTCAAAGGTGTTTCAGAAATTATTTCACGCGCTACTTCACATTGAATTCTATCGGGTTGTAATCTAATTAGTTTTTTAAACTCACGTAACTGCTCATCGAGTGCTCTATAGTCAGTATCAATTTCTTCGTAATAATCAACAAATCCTTTTAACCAATTATGTGGACTTCTACCAACAAATGGTGGTGGTTGACCATGATCGCCGCACAATATAATTTTTGTATTTTTTTGCAATAACCAATCAAGAAACATTTTTAATACATCTTCTGAAACAGTACATGCTTCATCCCAAATAATAACCGCTGGAATAAATTTCTCACCCATTCGCTCAGGAGTCCAAGCATCGCCCTTGTATCGAAAAAAACTATGATACGTGCAAGCTTCAACATTTCGTTGTTTGATCTCTCTCGCTAGTCTATGGGTTGGTGTGAGTACAATCATGGACGTTCTCTCTCGATATAATTCTATCGCACGTGTTGTCTTTCCAGATCCACCACAACCGTTTAAATAAACTGTTTTATATCTACAAATTGGATCTGATATCGGTGGTGCTTTAGACATAGATTTTTCACTGATAGAATTATCGTTCTTCAGGTAACTACTTTTAATCTCAACGTCTGCTGATTCAGAATAATCGCGTTGTATTTCTTGTTTAATTCGCCATGTTCCCCAAGTCTCTTCGCTATTAGTAAATTTAGTTATCTCTTTGATATATTTTTTATCGACATACATTGAATCAATTGCAACTCTGACTGCTATACTAGGAAATCTATTTATCATTGCAAATAAATTGATAGATGCATAACCCAGCATAGAAGCTCTCAAATGTAGATATGCAGAGCTTTCTCCATCACTGTAAGTAACAATTCTACCTAACTTTGTTTTATTGGACAAAAAGGCTGTTTTACAATTTGCGTATCTATTTTTCTCTACTGCATCTTTAATAACGAAGTCGTATTCGGCATCATCTATAATCAATCGTGAGGATTGTTTTTTAAAGTTAAATTTTTTTCCACCCTGTGTAAATTTACCGATTATTCTTCGGCCGAGATCCTTTGCTTCATTATTTCGTTGATTAAATATCTTTTTTGACCATTCAATAATGTACTCCTCGTCAGCATCAATATGTTTTCTAGACTTATCGATTATACTATCAAGACATTCTGGTTCTGGTAACCAGACATTGGTTTGTTTTCGATATGAGATAATCGCTTCGCTGACAATCAACGAAACTAACACTTTACAATCAATCATATATCGCAATAACACTATTGGTAACCACATCCTTTCAGCCATGTGTCTACCAATCCAAACATAACAACACGGATGAAGTCCTTCAGCGAATTCAAATGATACTACGCAAGCAAAACCGGTCAAATCAAAATCAGGCAGTGGTCCATTAATAGCAACGCGAGTCATTTCATGTGTGGGGTGTCCAAACCGTTTAAAATACTCACCAGCGAATCCATATCCTAGAAAACTTCCTGGATAACAGGCAACGATATCAACTGATATCATATTCTCACGATTGTACTTAACGTTCCATAGACCGCCATGATAATATTCCAAACAGCTGGATTGAACATCCTGTAAAAACTCTTTTCGTGTTGGTTTCCAATTATTTTTCTTTCTTGCAAAATGAGCTGCAACTGATGGAATTGTAAAACAATTTGTAAGTAACTGTTCGTAATCTTCGGATTTTTCATTAAAAACGCTAGCGTTTTCACTGAGACTTATTGCTAGATTTTTCATCCTATTATGTAGACTTTCACTACGATATAATTCACCGTTAGGTTTCACAAATTGATTGAATTGACATTCTTCATCTTCAAAACTATGAAGTAGCCATACTGATACAGGGTCGTTTTTACACAAACTAGCAATAGCATCGAATAATCTTTCTTCAGTGAGAATACCATTCTTGGTGAATTCTTCTGGGATATACTTCACTGTTCTGTCTCGCGGGAATATTGTAACCGCGGATGTCCATGCGTGTTTGTTATGATCAATAATTTTGATTGGAGCTCCGTTTTTATTGTATTTTGATTCGTATAATACTTCGCCAGTTATCGTTAAAACGGTTATCGGAAATCTCAACGACTTTTCCAATCTAGCTATATCGGAAATAGTTGCTCCGTTCTCTTTCACTGTTAGCTCCCATTGATCTATTTTTTTATGTCTTAGATCGGTTAATTTATTCCCACGGAGTGCATTTGTAAAATGTTCTAAGACTCTTTGTGCCACACAGTTGAGTGGCTTTTCCGCTGACGTTGACTGTTTCATTGGTGCTAGTTTTCCAATGTCAGGGTTATTTAACGGATACATCCCATAAACGACTGCTGTTTCTGGATACGCTTTTTCATAGTATGGTTTATCAATTCCAGTTAACAACCCTGGTCTGGAATAACGGCTAACAATGACTGATGTCCCATCTTTGAGAATTGGAACAAATTTGTCTCTTATAATATATTCGCCCGATTCTAATTTGATAATGAATTTCACTCTGATAAAATACCGTTTATTGCCAAGTTGTGATAGTATCATAGCTGCTGTTTCATCATTCATTCTAGCATCAACAACACCATCAATTCTAAATGTTGACCAGGTGTGTGATGCATCATCCTGTTTAAACTCATGAACACAATCTCGTATTTTTCTAATCAGAATTCTATTAGTTATTCTCTCTTTTGGTACGTCTTCGAGAGTTCTATCAAGATTGAATTTAATATTTTTCCGAGGCTTGATTGCCGATAATCTCTTGAATTCTTCATTCATATAAATAAGACAAGTATTTAAATAGAAAAGTTTGTTTATATATAATGAATCACTGCAAATGGCTTATGATTGGATCAGTAACCCCATGCAATAAATCGTGTAGAGGTGAATTCTGTGGATATCACTTACAGAGTGTCAGAAATAATTCGACAGGCCCGTCCCCATGCATAAATTGTGGGGTGGGTGTGAGAGGAAAATCACAATTATGTATCAATTGTGGGGGTAAGCGGTTTAGAGAATTGAAACGTTATTATGATAAACGAATAAAAAACGCCATCATTGACCCTAACCATGACTCTGTCAAAGACAAAATCATAAAAACCCCTCAAGACTACATTAATAGATTTATAATTAAAGCAAATGATGAATTAGACAAATAGTATTATTATATATAAATGGAGCAAGAATTCAGACCACATCCAATACTCGTTAATTATGAAATATCTCGTAATGGTGTTGTTAGACACTGTAGACTAAAGAAACCAATTGGTTTTGTTAATAATCAGGGATACTTGCAATTTACTGCTGGAGGAAAGGGATATCTCTGTCATAGGGCAGTCTTTGAGTGTTATATGGGACCGATTAAAGATGGCTGTGTTATTGATCACATTGATTCTAATATTCAAAATAACGCGATTTCCAATTTACAGTGTATTTCTCAAAGAGAGAATATAAAAAAAGGAAAGACAGGGACTTATAAGTCAGTTGGAAAGAGACCAGTACAGTCATTTGATACAGCGACGAATGAAGAAAGAGTTTTTCATTCAATGAATGCTGCGGGAAAATATTTTGGAATATGTATGCCTTCAGTACGAAAAGTTGCTGAAGGGATTTATCAAACAGCTATCTCAAAGAAAAATGGACATAGAATAAAGTTTTCATACGCATGAAATGACTCTCAATAATTACTATTAATAAAATCTTTTTTTTTTTAATTTTGTTCCGTATTTTCCCCTCATTACTACTGATCGTCACGTGACTATCCTACTTTCGATATTGATTCCCGGATATGTAATTCGTCCGAGAATACATGTGAAATTGGATTGAATTAATGATGTGTGTGATCTCATGTACGTATTTAATGGTTAACTCGGTATACGTAATCAGGTATGTACGGATTTTGATTTTGTGTTATTGTTTCTTGTTTCTAAAGACTGTATTGAGAACAGCAGTTAGGGTTTTGTTGGAAAAACCTGTACAGGGTAGACAATTTATTTGACAGAGATCCAAGGCCAGGGGTCTATTAATAGATTTTTTAAAAATCCCAATTACAAAGACGGCGTTAACAGCGTTTGTATGAAAATGAAATTACTTTAAAATTACAAATTAGTGAGGTCAGGGTAGTAAAACGCGCTACATGTAGTTTAGTTTTTTTAGTGTGGTTATGTGTAATAAAATTCAGAAAAATATCATTCTCGATTCAAGAAATAGCAGGTCCTGAATTGACAGGGATCCCCATTACGGAGTTATCTTGTCATGTAAATCCATTATTACTACGATTATTTAATCGTAATATTATAGAAATTAATTAAAAAATTGCTATTATTTAACAGTTGTATTTCTTGTTTTAATGTTTTATTTAAATACTTAGCTTCCATTGAAATTACTACACAGTATTCATTATGAAATGCTAGAAAAATAAATACACACCTACACATTGACACTGCAGTATTAGTTCACCTTATATATAATATGAGCCGTAATAAGTTTGGGGCTTTAAAACGAAGCCCACTTTGCCAATTAAAACTCCCACGCCATTGACATGGTGTGGTTGAATTTTTTCAACTGCAACCAGGGTTAATTTCTTGGGTTGCTTTTGATTGGCAAAGTGGGTGTAGGTCCGCCCCGTCGTTTCATGTTTGTATCGTCCTGTACTGTCCCTATCATACCATCCTATCATATAACCATCCTATCATATAACCATCCTATCATTTCATTGTATATAACCATCCTATATAATCGCATTGTAAATATTCATTCATTGTAAATATTCATTCATTGAATCGCATTGTAAATATTCATTCATTGTATATATCCTATATAATCGCATTGTAAATACTCATTCATTGTAAATATTCATTCATTGTATATATATCATCCTATATGTAATGTACTGTCCCCCCCACAACATATCTTCCGGAAGACCTAATATAGCATTTGTTACGTTAGAGCTTCCAATTGGGAGATCTATGTTTGTGGCCCTTGGGCTTATATAATGCGAAGGCACTAAATGAGTTCCAAGAATGTGCTGTCCCCCCTCTGGGCCTCTTTGACGTCGTTTGGCGCGAAAGAGGTTCCAAATGAGGCTTTATGTTATATGTTCAATGTTTGTAAAGAAATCACTTGGATTTCACGTCTAATACCCATATAACCCGCCCTTGAACTCGATTGGGGGGTTAGGGTATTGTATAAGTCTTTAATGTATGTGCCCTTTCTTGCCTCGAAACTCGAATGAGGAAGAGACGGGCATTGTATATGTTTTGTTTTTTTGTATATAAAAATATTTTAAAGATACAAATACATTAGTAATAATAATAAATGGAATTTCAAGATATTACATCTATCATCACAGAAATATCAAATTTAAGAAATCAAGGAATCGTACTTTCTGAATTTTTGAATGAAGACAGACTTTTGAATGAATTTGAACAAATTGATATACAATTGAAACATGGAAGATATGTTCTACCTAAAATGTATTCACTGATAAAAAGAATCCAAAAAGCGGTTAATGCTTCTTTGTATAACAATGATATTAATTTATTCATTCGGCTATTTAGTATAGTTGAAGCCATTAGAAAGAAACTCGGGGAACAGTACCAAGTTCGGTCAGAGATTGCTTTGAAAGTGAAATCTATAAGACGTTTGATTGATGCAAGTGAAACCGACAATTGAAAAATCGTTAGCATTTCCAATAATGACATCAGAAGCATTAACTACCAGACTAGCCCGTGAGAGGTTAGCATTACTGAAAAAGTTTATACCAATTCGAGATAACGTGCGAGATAAACTACAACTTAGACAGCAAGCGCAGACTGACTTTTCTATTGGAAGCGAACAACTTTTTGCCCCTGTAACTAAAGCCACTAAAGATATGAAACTTGCAACAGAACGTGCTATATACGGCGACATCCCTAAAGAGGGAGCAGTACCTATTATTGATGTATTAGGAAAGATTGCTACAGAAACTGAAAAAACTCACGAGGGAATAAAACAGCTTTCAGGTGAGTTACAAACTCAGCGAGAAATACAACAAATGGGTAATATTGATATTGATGATAACCCCGTTGAAGATGCTAGTGTTTCCACTAAAAAAAGTGTTCCTTTTAACGAGAAATTCACTGATGAAGCTATAGAAGTAATCAGACAAATTCAATTGCTGAAAAAGGAAGACTATGCGTTATTTGGAAACTTTGCTGTAAAAAGTTATTATAACAGGGAGAAATTTTTAAAAGAAGAGTATAAAAAAAACTTAATAAACAAAAATCAATGGGTGGATTGGATATATAAAATTAATAAAGAAATCACCGGCAATTTAAATAAGAATACAGTGGAATACAGAGCTTTTAAAATAGGAGTTGATGCGGATGTTTTAGAACAACAACAACAACAACAACAACGAAAAGAAGAACAACAAAGTCGAAGTCGAGGTCGAGGACGAGGTCGAGGTCGAGGTCGAGGTCGAGGTCGAGGTCGAGGTCGAGGTCGACAATCTCCAGAAATTCAAAACGTTTCCGAACCAGAAAGTTCTTCAGGAGGGGGTTATGGAAGTTCTCATCATGATTCTCATATGTGTCCTAGTAATATCATTAATGATATATCACGACTTGAGGTTCTTATGGGAGGTAAGCGAGCTGGGAATAACTCAGTCGAAATAACTAATGAAGCATTTGATATTTGCAGACGATTATTCCAAGGTGGGATAATTGATATTCATACGTATCGAGAACTCTTGGATGAGTTAATGGACGGAATTCCGGGGGAATTTAGTGATTGAAATTGTATTTAGAAATTACAAAGTCATTTCAAATAAGATGATAGTACACTATAATCACAATAAACCAACAAACGTGTATGTAGTGAACTCAAGATTGCCCGTTTATAAGGCATACTACGGTGACGGCCTTGGAAATATCATGGCTGGTTTATTCACAAGAATAGCCCCAAAAGTAGCACCAATTGCTAAACAATTAGCGATGAAAGCCATTGATGTTATTCGTAATAAGGGAATTAACGCTGTTGGAGATCTTGCAGGAACGGCCTTTTCTACCGCAAAGAATAGAATAACGTCATTGGTGAAATCTAGATTCGGACGAAAACCACCACCACCGCTACCTTCAACAACAATGATGCCTGCAAATGTCAGTAAAGTGATAAATAACGCAGTGGAACAAAAACTAGCATCATTAGCAATGACTTCACCAGATAGTAGTAATATTGCAAGTATGATAGCGGGAAGTGGTCTTGGAGGAAATCGAAAAAGAAAATGATTTAGAAAAACGATACGTTTTAGTATAAATGGCATTTAAAAAAATTGCTGATCCAGCGTTTGATATGGCGGCACCGGTGAATAAAGATGATTCTAAAATTAACTATCAGTATTATGCCTATCCTGCAAGAGAGCCTAATCAACGAGGGAGAGTTGAACTTCAAGTTCAAGATACAAGTAGATACTTTTTGCCGTGTGAGGCGTTTATTGAAGTAGAAGGAGAGCTTGTAACAAATGTTGCAGCTGATACGCCATATGGGAATAACCAAAATATCCGAGTTGGTTTCGTAAATAATGGCATTATGGCGCTATTTAACAGTGCAAGATATATCATTGATGGAAAAGAAATTGAATCAATAGAACAAGATGTTGATATTGCAACAACAATAATCGGACTTGCGAGATATTCTGATGATTATACAAGGTCGGCTGGTCCGTCTATGATGTTTGCTAAGGATACTTCTGATCATGCTGACCATTATCAATTTATTAAAGTACTAACTGCGGTAGATACTGCAGAAGCTGATCAACAACTCGATGATAATCCAGACCGTGAAGATAGACCAGCCAATCCATTCGACATTTTAAAAAAGGTCAATGATAATTTCAATCTAGGATTTGCAACACGAAAAGGAGCATTAAAAGGACAACATCGACGATTTTCATGTGCAATTCCGTTACATCATATATTTGGATTCTGTAGAAATGTCAGAAAAGTCATCTATGGAGCAAAGCATACAGTCGTGTTAGTGCGAAAGGAGAATGACAATGATGCAATCTGGCGTGCTAATGGTGTTGTTGATGGTAAAGTCATTTTAAATAAATTGACTTTATGGATACCCGTCTTGACACCAGCAGTTACAATAGAGCAAGAATTACTATCGTTTATGGACACAGGTGGAAAATCATTGCTAAGTTGGCTAACAACAACGACTGATACGAAGCAGGATAATGTAAATGGCACATTTACATGGCACTTAGCATCAAAACAAGGTGTTTCAGCTCCACGTCATATCTTTATAGCGTTACAGGATGCAAATCGAGTGGGTCGACAATTATCTAGTCATATGATATTTGATAAATTAGGAGTAAGTGAAGTTTCGTTGAGAATAAACGGACAACAAGAGCCAGCAGAGATTGTACATCTTAATTATGAAAACAACTACATAGCTCGTGTATATCATAGAATATTGTCGTATATGGGTCGTGATCAAAATGTTGATACTGGTTTGCAAATATCGCAAATTGATTTTGAAAAACACTATCCGATTTATTACTTTTCATTGGAACATCTTGACATGATGAGACAATCTGTTGTTGATATATACTTCCAAGCTCGGGTACAACGCCCTGCTGGTATAGCCGATTATAGAGCAGTTGCTGTCATTCTCAGTGATAAATCAATGTTGTTAGAAGGAGTTGGCGGACGAATGAGACTTATTGATGCACCAGTGGAAAACATGTAGTTAGGATTTTCACAATAAGATCAATTGAAAGTGTAAATTACATTTTAGAATAGAATGACATATAGTATTGTTAATGTCCAGTTGACTGATGGTCAGGTCAAGAAATTGAAATCAAAGTCGGCTAAAGAATGTGGAACTACAATAACGTTGAAACCCACTCAAATGTCCGGTGGTGCACATAAATTATCACTGACAGATCGTCAAATAAAACATTTCAATGATGCGCTAAAGAACAAACGAGGAGTTCAAATTGATTTTTCGAAAGCAGCTATCGCCAGTATGATAAAATCAGGTGGAATATTCCCGCTGTTAGCTGCTATTCCAGCATTGATTGCAGCGGCTGCCCCAGCGGTTGCGAAGGCGGCAGCGTTAGGAGCCGTTGGTACTGCTGCAGGAATGGCCCTGAAAAAAGCTACTGGGAAAGGCTATAAAAAAAAAGGAAAGGGTCTAAGACTACCAGGAACTCCACACAATTGGTACAAGGGCACGGGCCTAAGAATACCAGGAACGGCTTATTAGTGGAAAAATCCCTTGGATTTTCACCAATGTCCAATTTTGATTTAATTGATGCTGTAAAATCATTATCAATAAAAAACTTTAGAGGAGTTTTCATGAGAGATCAATTACCGTCAAAACCAATGAAAAATGAAACGGGTATTATCAATCTCGATAACAGCAGCGGAAAAGGAACTCATTGGGTCGCATATGCAATTGATCCACGTGGAATTGTCTATTTTGATTCATATGGATTAGCTCCACCAAAAGAATTCATGCGATATGTATCCACAATAACAAAGTCATCTCCAATTTTTTATTCCACGCTACCAACACAACAGTTAAATGATCCACCGATATGCGGTCGTGAAGTATTAAATGTCCTTGCAGAGATATCTAAATTTCCAAGAAAACCACCACAAGTTGTTGTTAATGAATATACTAGCAGGCAATGGCAAAAACGATAGCGTTATGATTTAGAAAAACGTAGCGTTTTCGTATAATGATTGATATTTGGGGACGACCTTTATCAGAATCAAAAAAAACAGAAACCGATAGCAAATTCGCTGTCGAAAGTGTAAAAAAAATAATCGAAGATGAAATCGCCGAGACATTAAATTTGTCAAGTGTAGATCCTGGGGAAATAGTTGTATTTCAAGATCGCCAGGGCAAATTGAAATCTAGTAATGTTTCATTGGATGATGTCTTAATACGAAGACGTGACGTCGTTGAAGATACAATAGTGTTATATTCAAATGATGGAAAACTCAAACCAGGTGTATTTGTTTCTACAATCACAGATGCATTAAAAAATTTAAATGAAGAACTTGAAAAACATATAACAACATATACTTCCCTTCGTAGAAATATTATCAATAAATTCTTTGGAACACCAGCGGTAACCTCTCCATCTCTCGCTGAAATTAAATCCAATTTTGATGAAATTAAAGCTAGTATTAAAAATATTAATGATGCTGGATTTAGTATTATTAGAGATAGCATTAATAGTATTAAAAAATCTATCGAGGATATTACAAAATTTAAAACAGACAATCTTCCGCTACTTGAAAGAATAAAGATTCCTCATGAGAGAAATATCATAAATATGATATACACAGTTCTCTCTGGATCATTAGATTGGGAACCTAAAAAGAATACAGTAACCCTCACTGTGTCAAACAAGGGTATTTATCGATTAACAATAGTGTCACTGAATCAGTTTAATATATCATCATCGACTTCATATGGATACAACAACGTGATTTCAACGACTATTGACGTGGGTGAATACAAACGGTTTACAATAACAAGCACTGATCCTAATTTAAATAAGACATCATTTGTATGGTACATGGAGTTTGTAGCTGATCTAAATTAGAATTTTAAACAATTAAAAACCACTTGAGGTTTTAAAATAATATGATTCCATCATCGCAATATCGCTATGATACCGTCAAAGACTTCTTAACAAAACTCAAAACACTCATTGATGAATATGAAATAAAAATTAAAAAGTATCGCAGGAGAATTACCGTAATTGATGTTACAGTATACTCGGTATCTGGTATAATGGCCGGTGCTGGTATTATACTATCTTCAGTAACAATGGTAGCTCCGATTGCTGTCCCAATTGCTATTTCCGCGGTGACAACATTTGCTGGACTTGCAAATGCTATTACTAAAAAAATATCATCGTGTTCTCAAGAAAAACTTAACGACTATATAGTAAAACATCAAGCAGTATCTAACGGTTACTCACAATTATCCTCGTTGATGTCATCATCGATTGATGATACGATAATTACCGAAGACGAATTCTCCGCGATGATACGTATTTATGATACTACGATTAAAAACGCTAGCGTTTTTTCATCTATTGCAAAATTAGACATTGTAAATAATAATAATAATGTCGCAAGAGATTCAACTACTTCAGCGGATAGCAGAAAATACCACTCCGCGGAAAACAAGTATGATATCAATATCGTCAACAAACCCTAAATTCAGTGTGAATTTTCCCTCGCCTGTTTCAGTAAAGGAAATCGCGTTGGCAAAATTACGAGTGTATCATAGTTGGCCTAATATCAGATCGGTTCCATTTGGCGGTCAGAGACCTAATAATTCTCTGGTGTTTGCATATAGGAATAAAAAAGATGACACTCCAGATTGGATCGTTGTTTCAATACCAACTGGATCCTATCAAATTGAGCAAATTAATAATGAATTACAACGTAGAATAAAATCCATTACTAAAAAAGAATCAAAAATTGCGATAACAGTTCATGAACCAACACTGTCATCTACAATTGAAATAGGCTCTCCTGGGTATGTTGTAGATATTTATAACAGTTCAATAAGAACAGTATTAGGATGGCCCGAAGATCCACCTAGAAGTGCTGGTAATTCCACGCCCGAGCCTGTAAAATCTGATTATGTCACTGATGAAATAGGACCTGACAATCCATCACGAACATATGATAATTTCGAAGAATTAGATTTAACAAAAGTTTACAGAAAAAAAATATCTGAAACAGAGACGAGCTATGCTTTTGGAGGTAGTCGTCGTCCTATTGATTTTGAAAAGAAAGGTTATACTGTTGCGCAAGTAAGCGTAGATAGTAAATTTTTTCCCACCTTTGACCTTTCTTTTCTCTACATGAACAAAGATTTTTATTTGTTGCTACACTCGTTGAGATCCGGTCTTCTTACAAAAGATGAGTTTACCAGTGTGGTCGCGGCAGCCAACAGAATCATCAGCGACATGGAAAAATATAGATTAAGACTTATCAGTGTTTTTACTGATGAAAATTCTCCAATATATCGAACAATTGAAGCTGGACGTTATAGGGGCGGCCTAGCAGGTAATCCAAATTATGTACTTACAGGATATAACGCACCTGAACTAAAAAATCTACTCAATATCGTCATCGACGAAGGATTTAATAAAATCTATCAATCATGGAAAGATAGCCAGCCGAAGCCTATTATCCTCACTCATAATAATTCTCCCGACGGCGACGGTAGACATATCGCACCGAACAATGTGGATATTTCATCGGTGATCGCACTTAATTTAACGTGTGATGTAATCGAAGGAAGTTATCAAATTAATATGGAACAATCAAATCAAGCCCGACAAGGTTACATTCTTTATTCATTTGCACCAACAGCACCCCCCGGATTTTTAATTGTTGAGAATCCGACTAATCCAGTCTATATGCAATGTCAAAATGATTCACTAACCAGAATTAATTTTACACTCACCGATCAGTCAAATAATTTAATTGATCTACGTGGTGAAGTATTATCGATTAGTCTGTTTGTGAAAAGCTAACAAATATCGGTTAAATAATTTGTATTAATCAGCAGCAGAGAGGGTGAAATGACAACATATTTGCGACCGTAGATGGCAGCAATTTGAGTGTGGTTATGACAATGTATTTGCGACAAAATCGCTAAGATGGGGTCTTTATTTTTTTTTTGGTTGAAATATGAGATTTCGTAGGAAGGTTCCATTGGCATTCTGAGGCTTTAATCGATTCTGTCGCAAAAATTTGTAGACGTAGATGGCAGCAATTTGAGTGTGGTTATGACAATGTATTCACGACAAAATCGCTAAGATGGGACCTTTAATTTTTTTTTGGTTAAAATATGAGATTTCGTAGGAAGGCTCCATTGGCATTCTGAGGCTTTAATCGATTTTGTCGCAAATATATTGTTGTAGGGTTCACCCTCTCTGCCTGCTATTCTGATAAAACTACAACATACATACACCATAAAACACTAACTACATACATACATACACTGTAAAACACTACTACATACATCACCATAATACACTACACATACATCCACATAATACACTCCACAGCATACACCATAATACAC
>JAEAOA010000877.1:0-31482 GCA_016746295.1 Potamilus streckersoni
TTTCAGAGAAATGTTTTGGGCTCAAATCCAAGATTCCAGGTCTGTCTAGGAAATAACTTCCCACATGCTGAGGAACATCCACCCAATTCTGACCATACATTTTAAGAGTTTTCTTTACATTTTCCTTGCACTCTTTGGATAAAGTAGGATAATGGTTAAAAGATGAAAACAATGTATCTTTGGGAGTAATCCACTTTCCACCATCACTTTCTGTAAAGAGAATATACATGTCCCACAAACTCTCCTTGACTTTTTCAACCAAACTCATCCATTTATCATCAACCTTTGCCATGTCTGCAAGTGCTGCATAGACCAGTTCAATCATGTTCTTTTTATTTCCATAGTTAGTACAGTGGTTAACCATTTCTTTCATCAACAAGCAGTAGGCACTGGGCAGTATCTCTTGTACAAGGCACTGGTTCCATTGGATGGCATTATCCTTGTGAAGGTCTTGAGACTCCTGTTCTGCTGATGACCACTTCAAATGTCATCTATTCCGACTCAGTGCAAATAGTCCATTAACATGCACTGGAAGTCCAGTCAAACTTTTTGTTTCCTGTGGTAGTGGCATGAAGCAGAAAATGTGGCCACCCATTTGAAAGCCATCACTAAAACTTTCACACATTGCAACACCAACATATGGGCAATATGAGAGAGATCTGTCACTTGCAAGCCTCTTTAGAGTGTCTGACATTTCTCCACCTTTGTAGAAATCCACTACTGTCCAATCAACTTTAGTTGTCTTTGGTTCTTTATCTTTCTCAGCTTTTTTTATACTCACACAAACATGTCTACAGCTGGCTAGGTGTCTCTCAGAATATCCCCCATTTAACTCTTTAACCTTTTGGATGAATTTTGTCTTTCTGACCTCAGAGTCTGGATCCATCTCTACTTTGACTGCAAGTAAAGGATTAACCATTCCATGATCAAACTGTGTCACTGTGTCTGTACAAAACAACTCAACACTTGCCAGATTTTTTTAAAAATATGAGGATACTATGAGCTTCTGTCTGGAAGGACTTGAACAGATCCAAGACCTTGTCAGCTGTATATGTTGTGTTAGATAGGACTGTGGGTGTGTCACGTAATGGAAACCAAAACAATGTTCCCTTGTAATACTTCTGTTTTATAACCCTAGAAGAGAATCCAAACATATTGTTTAGGGCCTCCAGACAGTCTGCTCGTGTAGATTTTTTCATGTCACACAGTTTTATGATACTGCAAACTTGGTCTTCTGTTTCATGTGGGTTCAGTAACAGTAGCTGATCTCCACTTATAATGCATGGATAATCTGTCAAAAGAAAACAAAATTACACATTCATGAAATTAGTCTGTGAATTTGCAGACATAGGCATTAATATAAAGTAGTGACCTCTATAAATATTTACAAAGAGTGTGCAGAGTATGAGAATGTTAACTTAATAAAACTGGTTTACACTGTTTCAAGCTAATTGTGATTATGTGCTGGAAGCACCTGCCTAATGTAAACATTTCATATTCAGATTGGTTTTCATTTCTGTGTGACAGCTAGGTTGATATGCTGAAAATGGATCAATTGATACACAATGTAGCTCTTATGCCTAAATCATAAGATAAATTAAGAAAACAATTTTTGTATCTTTGTACTTGCTAAATGTTTATCATTCTACTATAGGTATAATCAAACAGAATTTTATTTAGAATCTGACGTTAAGTATGAAATGTGATTCGAAACACTCCTAGCACTGATATTTTGTCTTAGTTGAAGTAATCATATACACACATCCAAGTTTCTATTTTGAATTTATGATGCACAACAATACATGTTCAATAACAGACTCTTTTTACATGACAGGTGTTAAAAATATACAAATATAAATAAATGAACAGAAAACTAAAATCAAAACTGTTCACAATAACATTTGGTTTTCCCACTTATGGATAAGAAAATAATTAGTAAAGACAGGTAAATTATACAGTCTTCTTCCAGATAGTCAAGGTTAGGATTTTATGAGTTGTTATTTAATAACCATTGTTTAATAGTCAAAGATGGCTGCAGTGATGTACCATACAAATAGAATAATTAATTGAGATTCTCATTGAGTATGAATTGTAAATAAGTATACAAATAATAACAGCCTTATAAATAGAAAAGAATGTTTTAAATAAAAGTACTGAACACTTTTGATAGAGCTCAATCTGACAAGACTTCAGAAAATCATCAGTACCCACCTCCCCTGCCAACATTTTGAGCTTTGTATCCTAGATCAGACTAAATAAAAGCACACTATTGTTATATATTGATAAAAAGAATTCAATTATTTTATATAATTTAAATTTTAAACCACCTTTCTTATCTAAATCCATGCACTATCATGTCCATTCCAATTCCAAACATAGTTTAATCATTTACCATCATGTACTACCTAATACAATGTTCAATATTGACACCTGTCAAAATGATTAGCAGCATAATTGTATTGTATAAAAATTATTACTTAAGAAAGAACACAAGTGTGAAATCTGAACAAGATAATTAGACAAATGGTAATACTCCTTTAGGAATGGCTAATGATGATAAGAAAAAGGAGTTAACGATCTAATGTTGCTGTTTCATTTGAAAATAATATATCTATGTATAAACTTACTAGAAAATATGGAACATTCTAGAAGGACAAAACACATGCACATGTGTTTGCATGTGTGTGATTTAGATTTTTAACATAGCTTTAAAAACTTTTCAATCATATTGTGATATTGTCTGTAGTGTGACAGTTTATAGTGATGTCTAACACAGGGGAATCATGCCACAGACATGTGGCATGATGTCCCACCCAGTCACATTATCCTGACACCAAGCCAACCAGTCTTAAAACTAACCTCTCAGTGCTGTGCACCAAATGAGGCATCTGCTCATGCCATTTGTTAAACTCTTTGGTATGACTCAGCCAGGGTTCGAATCCATGACCTCCTGCATCTGAAGAGGATGCTCTAATCACTAAGCCACCAGAGGACAAAATGTAAATCACAATATTTTAACTTAAATAAATTTGTGATTGTAATGGAGTAAATTTTTCTGTTGTTCTCTGTAGGAAAAATTTAGTTGGATTCATGAATGATTATTTATATTTATAGAGATCTTCACATGTTTGAATCACCATAATGCATAGATTGATACAGTCTCTGGCATGAGTTTAGTGATATTCAATTAATGCTATGTTTGTTTAAACTGAACAGGATAGGGGTCAACTTCCAATCTGAATGGAAAACTGTCATTTCTGAAAGTTACCAGTAATCAGTTGGGTAATCAATGTTTGTCAGGTGAACTGCATTGTTTTGAGCCTAGTTCAGGTGGGAAAAATATTTTATTTGCATTGGACTTGCCATGAAAGGGGACGTGGCTATACATGAAAACTGTTTAAATGTGCTAATAGCAAATTTGAAAATTAGTCTAGCTTTTCTACAAAAGAAAATGAATGTAAGAATACTACAAGTGATTTAAGAAGTAAATTCACTCATAAAATCACCCAGGGGAAATGATTGTCTAGAGAAATTTACAGACACAAAATATTGAAAGTACAAGGTATTTTGCATCAATTTTTATGTAATTTGTTGAAACTACTATGATGATTTATTTGATTAATTTGCTTGTATTTGCATGGTATTAATTTGTCTAAATTCATAGATCCATTTTCTTTATATGGTATAACTGTGCTGACTTTGTTTATCTGAGTCCACAATAGTTTTCTTTATATAAACATTGATGGTTCGTTTAAAGGTATAGTCTCAATTTTTCTAGGAAGTTGTGTATCTAGAATTTCATGCTTTATTTTATATAGGAAATTATTTATCTAGAATTTCATGCCTTATTTTAGTCAAGATTACAAGAATCCATGTGAATTCTCCGTCCTTATATAATGTCACGTATGATAATAACCTTCTTGTGTGTATTTGTTATAAATATCATAGTGTAAGAAATTTCATTCATACATTTGTATTGTAATGAATATTACCTCCACTATGAATTTACAATGTATTATTACTATGCATCATTTTACATGTATGGTAATATGTATAATGTACTTAATTAGGACACGTCTTTCAGCTTTTAGCAAGTGAAATTTGTGACCGGCAGTGTGTATTGGAAGACGGTGACTCGATGTTTTGCCACCATGCAATAAACCTATTCGGTATGTATGCTTATTTGTGCATATTTTACTTGTTAGTTATTGCCAAATGTATGCTTATTTGTGCATATTTTACTTGTTAGTTATTGCCAAATGTATGCTTATTTGTGCATATTTTACTTGTTAGTTATTGCCAAATGTATAATTCCACCAGGACATGGTCAATTTATTCCATAATTCTTATGTTTGCTGTGCACTCACTGCCAATACATACTAATCCACAATTTTCACTCTTTTGGTCAGTGAGAACTAAGGAATCCAATTAGCTATAGGTCATATTACCTTATTGTATAAATAGCACCATGTACATGTAATGTCGAGCTTCATTGCTAGCCTGTCCAGCGTTTGGAGCAGACAAAAGTAAATCTTTGGGTGACCATTTCATCAATTCTAGAATGTCTCAGGCCATGTTAGATAGACATAGTCAAGTTGCAATGGTTAGTACCAAATGAAATTTGATGTGCTTGTTTGACATTACGGGGAATTCCAGAAGTTATTTATTATTCATGAGGTGATGTCTGCTACCGTGTTGGTTGAAATGAATTCACCTTCGGTAAATTATCACCGCAATTAATCTATAAAAGTGAGGGCGAAAGATCATTACAATCTATATAATCCTGGGAAACATGTATATTGTTCCCTCAGGAACTGGTATATAAGTGATTAATGCTAAGTCGCTACCAAATCTTCACTTTTTAACTCTCGTAGAAGGCAAACTCTTTCATCTTCGTTAGAAGGTGAACTCACATTGCACCTTCACCTTATGATATTCTACACCTTCAGCTCCTGAAGGTTAATATTTCACCTTCACCTTTTTTTCACTGTCACGAATTAAGCAACTCTTTCTTGTACTTCCATGAGGTGAATTCTATGTGATATATATCATTACAATTATAGTTTGAAACCCACTCAGAGGTGGAGAAGGTGCAATTATATTTGAAGCTCCATTGCATCTTCCCCCATGGGAATCCATCACCTTTGTCTCTCATGATTCTCTGGTTTCGTATTAAATCTTGAATATTTATGTATATGTAACTGTATTGACATTCAGTAGTTCTACATCCACCTGTTCTTGTCCTTAAAGCAATTTACAAATAAATACTTTCGATGTTTATTCTATACGGTCTTGTGTTATTCTTTCTAATCAAAAGCTAGACAGGAGGACCCAAAAATATTTTAGCCCGGAGACGGCGTTACAATTGGTGGCAGCGGTGGGACTGGAACTAATGTCTCTGTGTGGTGTTGAAATAGCCATTAGCCCGACCATTTATTTTGTGAAACTAGGTTTGTGTGGTCTTGCAAAGCCAATTAGACTAGATAGGCGTGGTATCTGTTTGAATTCCAATAGAACCATATCTGACATAACGAGGGGGTATTGATCTATTCCCCCAGTGTAATGTGACAGAAGATTTTGGTTGCTCTTGTATATATTTTGCAAAGTGGAATAGCTTCACAAGTCAAATTAACCTGTCATGACCAGACATCTCACGTGTTTACAAACCTAAAGGGGCTACAGAAAGTTAGAAGGTCTGAAAGTGGCATGATACCTAAGAATTTGTTAAAAGAAGGGAGAAAGTGGAGAAGACCCAGAACTACCAACACAATGATGTTAAATGGAACAGTCGCTGAGGAATTTGGACTGAATCAAGACATCTGGTTATAAATCGATACAAAGCAGCGTTTTTCTATCTTTCACTGGATTTGATGATGACATAATTCTATCATTTAACAGATAGGCTATTGGTATAATCATATTTGTATTTGAAATTCCTTGAATAAGTTAATTCATAAAGAAAGAAGTGTATCTTTCAAATTGTAACACATTATCACAATTGTTTATGAATTTTATTGTTATGAATTTTGATTAAGTTTTCTCTTTATTTGTAATGGGGGCTTATACTATTCTGTTCTATATATCTGCTCAGATCTTTATTTATTCCACCCATAAGTTTCACACTTTATATTGATATTTACTTGTTCTGGGAAAATTACACTGTTGGTGATCACCTCTAGATAACGATAACCAAAGCCAGGTATCTCAGACCAACTCATTCCTATCCTATCATCCAAAGTGGAATTGGTCAAGACTATTAACATATCACCACATTCCAGGCTACTGGTACATGATCACATTCAGGACCCAGTCTGAGGCCATACTTCAAACAATTGGAACATTATTCTTCTTTGACTTCAACTGAGATTAATAGGATACCAGAACATGAAGTGAGGAATAAAGATGTGGTAATAATAGCAGGTAAATAATACATCAAAAAATAGTTTTAAATGCCTCACCTCCTCAAACCACTAACCCCTTATAATTTTAAAAGCAGCAATACAACACTTGTTACTACTTTGCTGACTTTTCCAACTGGGAGAGACTCAATTTTATCCTAGGATAAGCTGTCAAAGTGAACTTGTCATTATTCTAGGCTGCATACCATTGTGCTCTATTGCAGACTGCAGGATGGCTTGACAACTTGCTGAGCTGACACAACTGGGTCTAATTTTACAAATGCATTTGCTCTGATGCAACACTAACTCATGATAGGATGAATAGAAGATTGAGTGAGACTACCAAAATGCAGTTTGTATAACATCATCCAAAGAAGAATGCAAGCCAGTAGATAGGCAGAAGCAAGCAGACAATAAGCTCTTCTAAGATGCTCTTTTAGGGACAGTATCTGTGTGAACCTGAATTGTTCCTAGACTTGTGATGAAATTTATTCACACATAAATGAAAGGTTGAATAAACATATTTGACTTCTTTTTGGTTGAAGAATAACTACAGACAAGTCACTTTTTCCAAAAACATAACAAGTCTCTAGGTAATCATCTTGGACGAATATGGGAACCTCCTAGTCATTCATCCTTATGAATGAGGCTAATGTCTCCATCTTCAAGTGCTCTTCAAAAATATTTTTAAATGGATAAGAGTGATAATTTCATGAAATTTGTTTGCTTTATTTGAAAACCAGAAAGACAATGATGCTGCATACTCTCTTTACCAATCATCCAACCTCAGGGATTCCAATTTGCATTACCATATTAAGTCCTTTAAGTTTGATATCATTTATGTGAATCACCTTAAAACCCCCACAATCAAACACTGAATATGTTTAAATATGCTGTCATTTTGGATTAGTTCATATCTTAAGGTACTTGTTTTGATCTAGAATTATATCCCTCTTTAATGAAATGATCAAACTAGTTTTAATTTGCTATAGTTAAAATGATATGCAATTGATTATAAGGGAGCTTTTTTTTTCTAAAACTACAAATATGCTGCCATTTCTCAATTAGGGAGAAATGTTGCACTTACATCTTACGTAAACAGATGAAATATATTTGAAAACACTGAAAATATATAGATCATTTTTAACAGTCACAGGCAAATATTTTATTCCTAGAAAGAATATGACTCTTGCTACTGGTGAAATTGGTCATTCATTCAAACCTAAGTCATTATTTCTTATTACATAAAAATTTAGACCTGCCTTTTTGCACAGTAATAGAAACTAATATCTTATTTCTAATGTTACAACTCATGGTCATAAACTAAGTAAATGAAAGAAGCAAAACCAAAATGTTTTGTATAACTTACAGTATTATTAATTAAATCCAAAAATAATCCTAAAAATTTCTACTCAAGTCCAAAAAGAATCAAATGTTCCAAATGAATTTCTGATCCTCAAATGTACTGGTCTGTATAAGCCTGATGTATCAAAATGGCATTGTCCAGAACTCCTTTGATTAAAGTCACAATAATCCCAGAGTAATATTTTAGCCCAATGAGCATTTTGTAATTCCTATGAATAATTCAAACAAATGTTTCCTCTCAAAATCTATCTAAACAAACAACATTCAACACATCTGCAGACTGATATTACAAAAACAGCATAGGAAATAAGTTATTGAATAATTGTCCAGCTCTACCTACTTATATACAAGCAAAGTCCTAAAATACATTTTCTGATACCAGCTATGTGACAATTCAAACTATCCAACATTATAAATGAACTTAACCAACAGGCCCATCCAATGGAAAATAACTTAATTCTTCTAAGAACCAACCTGACTTTTATAGCCGATGAGAAATTACATGAAACATATTATTAGCTCAATACCTATAAAAAAAATATATCCCATGCACAAAAATTAGCAATGTATTACCTTATTTATAGATGATCACTACAATTTACATAAACAAATTTTATACACAGAACAGATACAATTATGTACTAAAGATTACAATATATATATATATATATATATATATATATATATATATATATATATATATATATATATATATACATACACACACATACATACCATACATACATACATACATACATACATACATACATACATACATACATACATACATACATACATACATACATACATACATACATACATACATACATACATACATACATACATACATACATACATACATACATACATACATACATACATACATAACACCAAATTGTTTCAATTATTTGTTGTTACAGAAAAGCATTTCAGATATATCATAAAGTAGAATATTCTGCAAAAAATACATGACTGCCCAAACTATTTCACAATAATCATTTTGCCTGATGTTCTATGATTCAATAATTAGTTTAAATATTTTACAGAACTGTGTCATGATTAACTTTAGTTATTTTATTTGTTCTATTTGCTTTGTATCCCAAATATCACATATCTAATACACAAGTCCATAGAAAGGGCTGTTCTACTGGCTGAAACATATTTCCAGGAATCCAACATATGACTATTTTTTCTGTGTTTTTATTATTTCTGATTGTCAAGGACTGAAACAATCTTAAACATTATTGAGAAATTCCAATGTACCCAATTTAATAATGAAAGTATTTGCTTACATGTTTCAGTTAATGTGTTCAAAGTAATGAAATTATTTTCTTCCATGTTTTAATTAATATTTTCATTAAAAAAAGTGAAACATGCAGTACAAAATTTAGTTTTGACCTTTGCTCCTGAACCTGATATCGCAGATAATAAATCATTGAACTTGTCTCAGAAAATGTCAATATGCTCACATGCTAAGTTTGGTTAAATCTTGTTTTTAGTTTTGCACACAACACATCATTTGCCACATTATGGTAGCCATAAGAAGGAATTGCTGTAAACTTAGTGCCATATTAGGGAAACAGTGCTAATCCATGTCCGACTGTCTTTTATAACAGTCTTCCAACAGGAAGATACACAATGAACTCGTGAAAAAAACTATAAAATTTTTTTCAGCCTTTAAAGATATTATCACTTTGTATTGTGAAGTAATCACTTGTGGCTTAAGCATCATCTTGTGAGGTCTCTTAGGGTATGACCACTGGCTATAATGGTTAGAGCATATGCCTTGGATTCAGGAGTATACAGTTCAAACCCTGGCTGAGTCATATCAAAGACTTATACAAAAATGGTACAGGCAGCTGCCTTGCTTAGCACTCAATGTTAAGAGGTTAGAACTAGTCTGCCTCAGGTGTCAACATAATGTGACTGGGTGCAGCATGATGCTACATTTCTATGGCATGATGTCCAAATGCTAGACTTCACTATAAACTGCTAACATCATAGCAATATGACTCAAATTATTGTTCTAACTATTAACTCTGCTGAAGTAGTGACAACAAGATTAAAATCATGGCTACCATGGCCAGAAAACTGTAAATTTATTAAAGACCATTTTCATGTAGGAAAAATGAAAGAATATGCAAAATTTTTACTGGATATTGGATGGGCATTAGCTATCAGACAGACATCGTGAAAAGTCTTTTAGTGAAAACCTCATGTTCATAGACTAATACATTCAGGAGGACAAACATTAACAAGATTTTGATCAGCACCAGTTTCATTTATAAACAGCTAGATAATCATAATAAGCATTTCAGTGAAAATATCATGTCAATTTAAACAATCATTTGGAGTAACTATAACAAAGGTTTTCATGGTGACTATACTAGAAATGTGAGTCACCCAGGCTCTTTGCGACCAACTAGAACTTGGTATAAAAATGTGTGTCATTTTTCATGGTAATCTTCCAAGTAGTTTAAGAATAGTTACAATAACAAATTTGTACTATTAGATGGACAACAATGGACAAAAGAAAAATGATGTTCTTCTGGCTTAAACTTAAACATGAAATTGCTGGCACGTTTTTCAAATACTACCTCATGTACAATGCGGTGAATACCTTCAGATGCTGTCTTTAAACAAATCAACAAATTCATGTCTGATCTATAACTGATATCACATCAGTGGGACAACATATTGCTTATAAATCATGGCTACCAATATTTAATATAAATTTCATATACACTTTCACATCTATTCATCCAGGAAGACATCATATATATGACATCATGTATATGATCTGATTACATACAATTCGTCTCCTCATTAAATTTGGAAAGATATGTTCTCTATAATTTTCTGATTCACAGTACATGTATTTTGCATTCACATTGTGATCCATTTTTTTTGCAGCAAGCATATCAACAGTGCTGTCTCTCAAGTTTAGATTGTGTAAAATGACAGTGTTGAAAACAAATTTGTAAAGCTTCATTAAAAGTCCTTGTTGATCCATGTAGATTCTCTCCATGCCAGTATATTAAAAAAGCAACCACTGTGCAACACAAAATATTATTGCACACATAAATACCTTTACTCTCTATGGATATAAATTTTTAAAGAATGAGATTGATACCCAAGAGTCTTTAATAATTGATACACATCAAAATCTTGTATAGGTTTATTATCTAAAACTACTCTAGTTATGGATAAGGTTAACAGTAAAGATTCTTATCTGCAAATAAAGTAAGAATTATATTCTCTGTTGCTTATCATTGATTTATATTTTAATAAAAGTGACTACTTGCATAAATGTAAAGGCTTCATATCAAAGCATTCCACTTCACAATTTCTGTGAAAAGTAGATTTTGAGTGACATAAATTCAGAAATCTGATGTAATGTGATTTGGATTTTTAACATAGTTTTAACAATATTTTAGTCATATTGCTATAATGTCTGCAATGTGGCAGTTTATAGTGATGTCTAGCACTGGGGCATCATGCCACAGACATGTAGCATAATGGCCCACCCAGTCACATTATCTAGACACCAGGCCAACAAGTCCTAACACTAACCTCTTAATGCTGAGTGCCAAATCTTTACAAATACATACCTGTTTGTTAGATGATATACAGACTTGAATCCAAGACCAAACCTGCCAACTTTGATAGGGTCCTTTTCTTTCACACTGCTGTTCAACATGCGTATTCCTTCCCAGTCCTTCTCAGTAAATTCAGCATCATTGTACACACAGAGCCCTGGTCCCTAAGGTGGGATTTAAAAATTTACACTTTATTTCAACAAGAACAATGCTAATACTACTGCCACCACCATCCTTTATTCATCCAAAGTCAACTATGACTGCAATAAATGTGATTTCTTGTACATGTAGAACCAATGATTTTTAAAGTATCAAAATATTTTGTTCTTTTTCATTATAAAGATTATTCTGTAAAAATGAACTTTCAAAGAACAAAAAGTATCAAATAATGAACATAAATATCTGCCGAAATAACTAACAACCTCAACAATAATGGATCAGTTGTTTGCAGAGCATCAAAAATCAGGGGTTGAAACAGCCTTTCTTTAAAACTAAAATTAGAATTCCACGGAATGCTATGTCTCAAAATTAAAAATCTTGCATAACTGTCAGAGTAGGAAAAGGAGATCACAAGAACTTCAAGAACTTATTTTGCCTGTGGTGAGTAGTTTTCTACAAGATGAATACACCCATCTTTACCGTAGATAGAACACTGTCCATAGTGTCATTAAATCACTCTCCCTATGGGTTCCATGAGAACTATTATATGTGGGTCCAGTAAAATGTTTAAATGAACTATGTTATTGATAGAAGGCATAGTTTTGTAGAAGTTAAACTACAAAGACATCTATGTACAAGATTTTGAGACATGTTTTCTGTAATCATTCAAGCTTAGATTAATCTAAAAGCATAAAAAATAAACTTTAACCAAGATAGCCATATTTGATACCTGAGCAGCATTATTTACATATAAGATAATACTGACTTTGCAATTACTGTATGTGCAAAGTTTCATGGGAATCCTCTGAGTAGTTTATGGGAAGCAATGATAACAAATCATTGCAGTTGATGTAGATCTGAAGTGCTAGAAAACTGCATATGATTTAGGCTGTGCATGTTAAAGGAAGACTAATGCTAATGTTGAAGGCTCTGCTAAGCTACCTGCCCTCCCAGGCTCCAGGTGAGCATCCTAGAAATGCTTGTGTACATGAAGGACTGAGGTTGTGAAGGATGTATTGGAACTCCAGCCAGAGACCCATTCTCATTTTGTCACCAGCTTATATGGAGATGAAAATTTTGGGGGGAACTAATCTGCTGCCACATTCAGACTGCCTTGCAAAGGGAGGCAGAGTTAGTAGACTATAAAGTCTTTTTGCACAGTCTTGTTATTACAAACAATATCAGTGAGATCTTGCTGAAGAACACAATGTGACCCTTGACAGATGAGGAAATTCATCTGCACATAAATGAAGTTCAGAGAGTGGCTCAGAGATAAGTCTCTGATGCACCATTGTAGTTCTGGTTCATCATGTTCTTTTTTTTACCTGGATTTTGAAATATTAAACTGTTAGGATGAAAGGGCCTGATCTTGGTTGTCAGGTACCAAATGACTTATCAGAATGGCTACAGTAAATGTAGCAAAGAATAAAAATATGAGGATTTTCCTCAGTTTTTGATACACCTACTAAAATGTGTTTTGTACAGCATGTTTAAAATCAAATACTTTAGTTAATATAATTATATTTGTTACCAGTTCTTTCAAAATCATGGACACTTTGTCAGATAAATCTGGGCCCAAAAAGTCTTCAGTGGACCATCTTCTGTAAAATGTCATAGCTTACATTTGTGTCTGTTTATTTTTACGTGTTTTATTTTTGGTGACTGAAGTAGTAAGCAGTCTGAATTTTTGTTGCATTCATTCTTGCCTACCAAATTTTGACCCTGCACATATGTTCTTATTTACAATTTTGAATTATAAAGTGTGAATGAAAGATTTAGTTATTATTTATAAGACAAATGAAGTAACATCAGTACATGGATTTAAAACAATGTAGTCAGGAAAGAACAGAATCTACAGTTTTAATTCTAGAACTATAGTATGTCAGAAACTGGGGTCATTTCGTTTAAAAAAAAACAAAGGCTGCAAATGTCATTTACTCAAGAAATTCAAATACATCATTATCAAAGGCACTTGGGTCTTGGAATGATTAATTTTTGAGAAAAAAAAATCACTTTTCCAACCTAATATGCATTGACTTGGTCACTTAATAGTCAGACTACAACACAATGTTCTACAAATCCTACGTTAATTCAAATTATCAAGTCCACACTTTTGGACAAGGTAAATGTTTGGGCATAAGAACTGTCAGACTCAATAGCAACCGAGTCATAGTATATAATGTTAGAAAAGTGAATATTGTATAAACTGATGAATCCATAACATGAGTGCCTGTAATTGTTCACAATCTATACTGTCATGATAATTATGTATTACACTGTGTAATTATCATAATCACACGTGGAAAGATATCCATCAATCCATATATATATATATATATATATATATATATATGCACACACACACACACACCTTGAAAAATTTCTTGTAAGGTCTCTGAGCACTGAGTTCTTGATTGCAGTGTTTTCCAGAAAGAAGCATTTTCACCTTTGTTGCCCCAGCGTCTTCAGCATTCTGCAACAGTTCCTTGAAGTCAAAAATAAAGCAAAACATTATCCCTTGATTATGAAATAAAACTGTTCTTTACTCATGGATCCTAATACCATGGAGAGAATAACATAAGTGTTGTTCATTCTGTCTATTTATACAGAAATTTGTTGATTACCATACAACTACTAACTCTAGTTTGAGGAAAAATGTACTGATTTGAAGGTTAAAAGTCCAAAGGCCAATTTAATGGAACACAAATAATCATACAGCTGACTTACACATAATAAATCATGTCTGATACATCTAAATCTGATCAACTTTACAGGTGAACTACACTTGGGGTGGAAAATATCAATTTAAAGACCAACAAGTACAAGATCAAGGTCTATATAGTTTCTGTTGCAACCTAAGATGTATTAGTTTTGTGCAGATGCTTTTTCCTAAATTTTACACTGGTTTGGTAGAAGGAAGAACTGAAGTGAACTGAGCTGGGACTCAAATAAATGTAATCTAATATAGATGTCACTGAAGCCTAAAATTCATTGTTATGCATGGCTGCACACAGTTCTTGCTAAACTTAACATGTTGATTAGAATTAGCTTGAGTAGCAGCATCTCTATTTCAAGGTTAAGGTTGCTGGGTTAAAATCAGTTTTTGTGCTTTTTGTGATTTTGAACAGAAAGTTAAACAAAATTTCTTGTAACAAATCATAAACAGAATTAGGGAAGGAACTAATGGTCCAAGGTCATGAAACCTGTAGAAACTATGGTTGGTAGGTCGGTGGAATTTACTGTTCTTTTTCAATCATAAAGTTTTAATTTTTATATAATATTCCTAATACATACAATAATAAAATCTGAATAAATTATATTATTTATTAGATTTATTATCTACATATGATTACTTTATGGGTTGGAGTGTACAGTATTCTTCTGATTGCTGTTCTTTTTAAAAACAATTTTAATTTCTCTCAGAGTAGAACTAGTAGAGATGGGAATATCATATGGTGCCATACTTCTTACAATCTGTTTCTTGAACAGATGAAATTCTGTCTGAAAACCAAGCTTCATTTAGAGGCAAATGATGTTATGGAATGATGAAAGTCCAGCTTGTTCAACATCTAATCAATATAAAGGTGTATGTTACTTGATAAAGTAATGATGCAAAGACCAAAGCTAAAAGGATGGGTAATCATGGGCATAACTCTTATAAATGATGCTGTTGAATGATTAAAATCAAAACTGATTCATAATTTTATCAATAAAAATCTGCATGCCAAACTTCATTAAAAATGTCCATACAATTAGTAAAGTCATACTCAAGAAATCCATGTAATGAGGATGAGAGATCAGAGCTATACCTCTGTTATAGATTGCTGGAAATTAAACTTGCTCAAAGCCTCATCATCCTGAATTAATATGACAAATTTGGTTAAATTCCACTAAATACTGTGCAGTTATCTTGCAAAAACACATGTTAGGATGAAAAGCACTCTGGGACCATAACTGTTATAAATTAAATTAATCTCATAAAAGGCACATGTCAGTCTATGACATTTTTCACAATCAACTGTTTAAGAATATGTTGATAGGATCTCAAGTTATACAGGTTACAAGCAAAATTGCATGTAAAGATAGGAATAATAGACCCAGATTACAGAACATCAGAGTGGGGTGGGAGGAGGAAATCCTTGCAATTATTATCAGGTAAATATTACATAATCAAAAATAGCTTTTTTCCCTCCACAAAAATCTCCCATTCCCATCTGAGTCAACAAGATGACACTGTAACTCTCTTCATCAATTCTAGTTTTATACTGAAGCAAAATGAATATTGATGTTTTATTTTAATTTTTCTCATGTGAACGTTTTTCAGGAATGATCACAAAACTCTTCCTCTTTTTTTGTTCAGTCAAATCACTTTCACTTTTCTTTCTAAACTAGTGCCATTTTTCTCTTTTTACTACAATTTGTGTCCTTCATCTGGCTTCCAAACCTAACTTTCAAACAAACTAGTATTATGGTATATGGTTTTGTCTACCTACCTTGTACACAAAATGCTTGGTATTTATAAACAATCAACTTGTTATAGTCTAGTAACATTTCTAAAACATTTGTAATCCAACGGAAAGACATCCCAATGACTAACATAACAGTTTTGCTTTATTGTGGCTGGACATCTTGCTGACATGAGCTTAATGCTGTGCTTTATGTCATCTTGATAATTTTAAGTGGAAACAATATTCAATAATTATTAAGGTGATAAAATCTTCCATCTAAAGAACACACAGCAGAATTAATTACCTTACTGATTAAAGTCCAAGGCATCAGCAATGTACTGTAAAAAGATATCAACAAGTTCAACAAATGCATTTATTCATCAGATTTCCATCCATAAACCACAATATGTATCTGCTAGTGTGGGGTACTTATGAATACACTGGTGCTAAATGTTAAATCATAACTATGCTGTGGTAAGTAACTTTCAAAAATTAAAGTAAGGTATACTTCTGAATGGTCCAGAAGCTGACTTTAACCTTTAGCTAAATCATAACTATGCTGGGTAAAGTTAACTTTCCAAGATTAAGATAAGGTATTGTAGTGGAACACTCCCTTGGCTACACTACCCTGAGTCTCGCTGTCTTAGGTTCTTTAAGATAGGTATTGTATTAGGAGTGATACCCCCCTGAATCTGTCTGATGACTGGCACTCCAGAGTGTGACAGATTCCTACCTCAGTGAGATACTGTCTTATTCCTGGCTTCTTGAGTGTCGCCGACTTGGTCACAGACTAGTTGCAGTGGCCAACTTTTGCAGCCTTGGTGGCCAACTTGTTGCAGGGTCACAGACTGGTTGCAGACTTGTTGTGGTCTTGGTCGCTGACTTGGTCACAGTCACAAACTGTGTCATTGTCTCGGTCGCATACCTGGTCACAGTCGCTGACTGTGTTACTGTCTTGGTCGCAGTAACTGACTGGATCACAGACTTGTTGTAGGGTCAAAGTCTTGGTCACAGTCTGGATCTTCTGGTCACAGGCACTGACTAATTGCAGAGTTGCATTGTTATCCACTTGAGATCAATAGAGATGACAGTGCAAAATGATGAAAGAAGAGTTGTCCTCAGTCAAAATGTGTATTGTTGAAATCCCTCTGTGATCACTTGAACAAGCCTTGTAGTGCCGGGCTGCTGATCAATGAAAGATCTGGTCCCTAACTTTTTCAGATTCCTGGCCTGGCTTTCTCCTATCCAACGAAATACGACCAAGTGTGCTTGATCTGGTAGTGTGGTTATACTGCTACACTGAATGGAACGTCTTCACTCTACACCACTTCCTAACACACCATCATAGCAGCCACAGTTGGAATGTATATATACCCAGGCAGAATTATGTGACCCAAAACTAAAAAATTAAATGGCACTACAAAGCCCACCAAACATTTTAAATCACAACATAAACTTGAACAAGACGAAATATTAAATAACGAAATGAAAAATTGAAGTCCATGGGGTTTCCTCTTTACTGTATAATTCCAAATGGTCCAGAAGCTGACTTTCGATAAAAGGGAGTTCAGCAGCATACCTCTCATAAAATAATCAATTATCAGTCCATTAACATTCTGTGACTTGTAAATTGCATCATTCTATTTATGACATTCTCACCTCCTCATTAAGTAATCTTCACTGACTGGCATTTCTAAAAATGGGCTTGGTATTATAAATGGTGAAGTCTTCCTTTCTGATAACATCACACAGAATAGTGATCAAGATCAATTCAAGGTGCATTTGATGATATCAATAGTGACTGTTCTTACAATTAACAAGTACTCTTATTAATTGATATATGCACAAACATAGAGGGTTGTACTGATATCATAGCTTTTTACTGATCCATAAAATATGGAAGATGCATGGCAGAAGTATTATACTCTTAAAATTCTTAAAATTAATTTGTTTTATATAATGTGAATGCAAATTTAAAAATTTTATTTTTCACTTTTTGTCAAATGTAATGCTTATTGAGATTTCTGTTACTCATCTTTGCAAGTGTACACTGCAGACTGTTATGAATCTGCTGCATCCTGCATTATGCCATGGCAGATCTGGGTAAAGGAGCACTGTAGACTGTTGTGTGTCTACTGAATCCTGCATTATGCCATGGCAGATCTGGGTAAAGGAGCACTGTAGACTGTTGTGTGTCTTCTGGATCTTGCATTATGCCATGGCAGATATGGGTAAGGGAGCACTGTAGACTGTTCTGTGTCTACTGAATCCTGCATTATGCCATGGCAGATCTGGGTAAGGGAGCACTGTAGACTGTTGTGTGTCTACTGGATCCTGCATTATGCCATGGCAGATCTGGGTAAGGGAGCACTGTAAAATGTTGTGTGTCTACTGGATCCTGCAATTTGACATGGCAGATCTGGGTAAAGGAGCACTGTAGACTTGTGTGTCTTAGATCCTGCATTATGACATAGTAGATCTGGGTAAGGGAGCACTGTAGACTGTTGTGTATCTACTGGATCCTGTATTGTGCCATGGCAGATCTGGGTAAGGGAGCACTGTAGACATGTGTGTCTTGAATCCTGCATTATGCAATAGTAAATCTGGGTAAGGAAACACTGTAGACTGTTGCGTGTCTACTGGATCCTGCATTATGCTATAGTATATCTGGGTAAGGGAGCATTGTAGACTGTTGTGTGTCTACTGGATCCTGCATTATGCCATGGCAGATCTTGATAAGGGAGCACAGTAGACTGTTGTGTGTCTACTGGATCCTGCATTATGACATGGCAGATCTAGGTATGGGAGCACTGTTGTAGACTGTTGTGTGTCTACAGAATCATGAATTGTGCCATGGCAGATATGGGTAAGGGAGCAATGTAGGCTGTTGTGTGTCTACTGGATACTCCATTATGCCATGGCAGATCTGAGTAAGGGAGCACTGTAGACTGTTGTGTGTCTACTGAATCCAGAATTGTGCCATGGCAGATCTGGGTAAGGGAGCACTGTAGACTGTTGTGTGTCTACTAAATCCTGCATTATGCCATGGCAGATCTGGGTAAGGGAGCACTGTTGTAGACTGTTGTGTCTACTGGATCCTGCATTATGCCATGGCAGATCTGGGTAAGGGAGTACTGTAGATTGTTGTGTGTCTACTGAATCCTAACTTGTACCATGGCAGATATGGGTAAGGGAGCAATGTAGACTGTTGTGTGTCTACTGGATTTTGCATTATGCCATGGCAGATCTGGGTAATGGAGCACTGTAGACTTGTGTGTCTACTGAATCATGAATTGTGCCATGGTAGATATGGGTAAGGGAGCAATGTAGACTGTTGTGTGTCTACTGGCTCCTGCATTATGCCATGGCAGATCTGGATAAGGGAGCACTGTAGACTGTTATGTGTCTACTGGATCTTGCATTGGACCATGGCAGATATGGGTAAGGGAGCACTGTAGACTATTGTGTGTCTACTGGATCCTGCATTGTGCCATGACAGATATGGGTAAGGGAGCACTGTAGACTCTTGTGTGTCTACTGGATCCAGCATTATGTCATGGCAGATCTGGGTAAGAGAGCACTGTAGACTATTGTGTGTCTACTGGATCCTGCTTTGTGCCATGGCAGATATGAAAGTGTGTTATAAAAAGATAGATACATCAGGATTTTCAAACGAGAAATCTTACTTTGATAATTTGTCCATCATCAGGGTATTCAGACAGGATGTTCTTTAGATCCTGGATCAATGAAGGTCGTATCATACCAGACTTTGTGACTGGATCTGATCCATTTTCATCTGATGAGTCATCACTCCCTGAAAAAGATTAAATACCAATTTAAGGTTCTTGTGGTTCAAGTTAAAGTTTGTCTATACTACTAAATTTCTGCAATTCATCTTTAGTGCCAATGCAGTCAACCATGTCCCTGAAAACAAGATAATCACTATAACATAATTATCGATTTAACACGTTTTGTCATTGATTCCCCACAGTAACATGATATATATCATATAGAACAAGTTTGGTCATTATTGCCCTACAATATATAATGGTTCCTCATATAACATAGGGCTGGTCACAGATGTGCCACTGTAACATGGTTCCCATATAACAAAGGTCTGGTCATGGATCCCCAACTATAAATCTAAACATTCTGATACACAATGGGCTTTGTCATGGATTTCCAACTAAAATATGGTTCCTGTCATAACATTGTTATGGTTATGGAACCCCACTATAACAAAGTTCCTGATATAACACAGGCCCTATCATGGATCCAATATAATTGGTATATTTAATTAACCAACATAATGTGCTTAATCAAAAAAATATATAATCTATTATGTGTAACTTTGCTTGAAACATAACCATCATTAACTTGCCATGCTAACAATATACTGACTCCATTAGCCCACCCTGGAGTATGACCAGAATGCAATAAATGTGTAATAATAATAATAATAATAATAATAATAATAATAATAATAATAATAATAATAATAATAATAATAATAAAAATAATAATAATAACAATAATAATAATGTAGACTTTGCACAAAACCTAATCTTTAGAGGCTCTAAGCATTTTACAATATTAGACAACACATAAAAACATATACAATTACAAAATTACAAAAACAAACACCAGACAAACATGCTAACAATAATTAAGGAAGTAAATAAATGAATTCTTTAAGTCTGTGCTTGTATTTGAAATACCTGGTAGGTGAGTTTTAAGAGCACCCTTAAATAAGATCAGTGTCCTTGTGTCTAAGATTTATGGGCAATTCCTTCCATGTATCTGGGCCTGATATGCAAAGAATGTTGTTCATTTGACTTTGTTTAAACAACAGGAACAATGTTTTTAGAATGTGAATGTGGTAAGATAGGTATACTGGACTGAAGTCAGTCAATAAAATGTTACAGCGTGAACTGGAGTCAGTGCCTGAAATGTAGCATAGTAAACAAATTTTATGTTTTTTTCTGGATTGAATGGGTAGCCAGTGGAGGTTACAGAACAGGAGAAGGCATGCTCAGTAAAGAATTAAGTACATACTGAAAATAAAAAAATCAAAAGTTGAATATAAGACTATATGACTAGATCTAGATGTGTTTCTTGGCCCTATTGTAACACTGACAAAACTGGCAAGAGATCTACAGTATAAAAAAATGCATATGACTATAGAATGTCTGAAACATGTAGGCATCACTACACTAAGTAAGCAAATCAACTCTTATTGCATCCTATTGTAGTCCCTGCAATAATTATTAATAATTTTCTTCTGATTATTTACTGGAGAGCTGCTGACCAGTAATGAATGTTACTTGTACATGTATGAAAAGAGTCTGATGAGAATGGCAATTGACTTACTGTGTTTAGACCATGCATTTTATTAACTATGGCATCCAAAGGCCCTCTACTCTGGTGCAAAGTATAACAGAGCAAATGCAACCAAATGTCAGAGTTAGGCTTTAATATCTGCTGCAGACACAGAAAAATAAAAGGCCATATTTGTCATTTTCAAGGTATACTACACTAATTTTGCCAAAAAAACTATTACTGAATCCTTCTTCAGGCACTAATAATCGTTTTACTCTGTTTTCTTGATATCTGATGACTGGTGAAAAATGTTACTTGTATAAAAAATAAATCATTACCTAAAGAGAAAATAAAATATTTATTGAATTCAACTTCTTGGCTTTTTTGTTGGATCAGAAAGCAAACACACAGGCATATAAAACATATTTAGACTCCATACAGCAGTCTATTATTCATTTATTATTAACCTTAATAACTTCTGGCTTATTTCTTCAACTTTAAAACCCACTCAAAGTCATATTATGTGCATTCAAAAGCACCTGTAATAAGTTGCAAATAATTTCTGTACAAGGAATTAAAATAAGCAAGGTCAACATTGGACACTTACCATCAGTACTCTCTTCCATTTCTTCAATCACATCTGTTTCTCCTACAGGTGCATCAGCTTGGCTTGGTCTCTTCCCACTCTGACCAACTTTTTTATAATCCTCCATTGACCTACAAAATGACATGGAATCATAAATCAATTGATGTTAATTAACTAACCATTAACCTTGCCATGTCACAGACTTACCATTAACCTTGTTATGTCAGGTGTACACAAATGATACTGTTAAATTTCCATGATGAACAATGTTGACAAAACAACTGAAATCTTGAACTTTGAATGAAAGTTACTTTAGTACAGTGAGTACTATGAATTTATTCTAATTCATAGGAAACCCACTCTTTAGAATTAATTAGTGATTGTTACCAACCATGAACTTAATCCATACTTAAGAATTATGAACATGATTTAGAACTAAGCTGATTATGGAAAAAAAAAAAACATCTTTTTACATTATACATTTACAATAACTCTTAAACCATTGTTTGGCTCAGGTCTTTTGTTGCAAAACAAATGTTACTGCACCAAAACTGTATTTCTTTTTTCAGTCAGTGATCTTGATCTTGGACTTTCTGACCCCTGAATCAGAAAGTTTATTACATATCCGTAGGCATTTAAAATGTAAATTATTGAAGATAAATGAATTCACAACATTTTGGTACAAAAACATATTCAGCAAAACCAGCCCTAACAGGTTCATAGAAATCCAATGTATCTGACATATTGTTCATATTCTACAAAGAGTTTTGATTTTAGGGAGGTTATTCTATATTATAATATTAGCTGTATGCATTTTATAAGAGTAATTACAACTATAAAATTCAGTCAATTAAATTTCAATTTGTTTGAAAGACAAATAATTAAATATAAAACCAAGAAATTACTTTGTACTACTTGTCCCAATACATCTGATCTTCAAAAAGACATGCCTTGGCTGCCCCAAGGTCTGTGGAGTATGTTTTCATATAAACATGGTTTGTGATATCTGGATGAGGGAAAATAAACAAAAGTGTTAATAAAATGTGATATAACTGCAATTCAAATTAAAAATGGATGTTATCAATTTCAAGAAGTCTAATTAAAAAATATATCTATCTGTAATAAGGAAACAATAGTAGCTGCAAAAGCCAAATGATTGCCTTAAATTAAGAAATTTAACAGGAGATCAATTTATCTAAGTATCCGTTGTTACTTTAATGTAAGTAAGTCAATATACAAGCTGGGCTCAGATATTTAGTGTAAATCACTCTCTTATACTGGAAATATGGTGCAAAGAAATGATTATAAATACAGAAACGAAAAACAACCCAAAACAAAACTTTTGTGTATTTGCAGATAATAATCTAACTTGCTCTATTCACTTTAAATATTTCAATATATTTCAGAAAGAGTTCATTCTGTTCTAATGCTATTTAAAAAAATCAAAACAAGCATTCCATTTCAGTAACAAGTCATATTTTATAAAAGTTTTATTAAGCCATACATGGATTATTCTTATGTAAGTTTGGATAATACCTCCAATTCAAACATAATAAAATTTACAAGACTCCAGAGCAATGGCATATCATTCAATTAAATTAAAAACAATTACCATTACAAACAAGAATATTCGTTAGAAAGGCTTAAATCATGTATAAAGTATCCAGAAAAAAATCCCTGTTTACCTAAGCAATATATTTCATCAAAAGAAAAGCTGATGGTACTTAAAATGCAATGTATATTTTAAGTAAAATTACAATGAACCAAAGTCAAAGTAAGCTTTTTTTTATAGTGTTGGTAGGATTTTTATTGTTGTTTTTTGTTTTAAAGCAATAAATCTACTGGTCTGCAGGTATGAAACAACATTCACAGTGATATAAGGCAAGCTAGTATTTCTTCCTTTCATAATCAATGTGTCATGGATTGAATTGTCAGACATTTGAACAGTTCTAGTAATATAAATGCCTCCAGATTTTCTCTGCTTACACCTTTATTTTAATCACAGATGAATTTTTCAGTTTAATATAATATTTTATTTATTGCTCATAAATACTGTATGACATGAGCTTGATGAAAGTTCTATATACTGTTTATATTGTACTTAACGTAAGTCATCAATGTACATTAGTTCTGTAACTAAATGTGTAACATCTAAATAAAATGGTTTATTATTTAATATTATTAATATTATATGATAAAATTTATGCAAATGGCAAAGGTAAAATTGTCACCTCATTCTAATCTTTTTCATATATTTAATTCAGTTACTTACGTCCAATGCGCGATAATTTGCCTCAAAGTCTCGCTATGAAAAGTCTATTTTTCACAGTTTTTCTAGGATAATGTGTACATTTTGGGCGAAAATTCCATTGATAATAATAGCTATTCATCAACCTCGTACTTATGATCATCACCAAAATGAATAACTGAACATTAAACTTTTTTTCTCCCATTCCACCTTCTGCTCGGAAGGGAAAAGTACACACAAATGAGATTTAAAAGTTTTTTTTTTAAAAAAAACATTTATGTACTGAACATAATTTATGCATGTACTTTACGTACTGAACATAATTTATTTATGTACTGTTGTGATCTATAATTACGGATGTGAAGTTTGATTTTTGGGCCTGCTGACAAACTTTAAGGCCACCTATTTGTTAGAATCATCCCATAGCTATTGACTAACAAGCTGTTATCTGTCTTTTTTATCCTAACATTACCAGTGACACCACTAGTAATGTCAGAAAAAGGGTGTTAAATAGCGTGTTGGTCTTTCCGTCTCTGGTACTAAAGCTAAATAAATTGGGTTGGCAAACAAAATCATTAAATACGTGATGAGCAAGTTTTGGTCTTTTCAACATCAACCTGGGGCCCCTAGTAGTCAAGAGTCGTAAAGCACTCACTGTTATGGATCACTGCCCTCTCACCTGTCTGTGTGGATTCGAGTCTCAGGTTTGGCCAATGTGGGTATATGAGAAAGCTTGCCAGTAGCTTCTCGTGTGTCGGTGATTCTTTCCCGAATTCTTCCTACACCATTTATACTGACCGCCATGTATAGCCTATACTGTGCTGAAAAATGGCGTTAAACTCTACAACAACAACATAGTTACAGAAGACACAATTACAACAGAAAATGCTGTATATACGATAATAAGAAGCTCATATTATTTATATTATTATTAAGTTTTTTGGTCCCATGCGGACTAATACGACAAATCCCATGAGTCTGACGTTTTATCAGTAAAGTACTTCATGTAGAATTGACATATATAAATCCAGTCTAAGATCATGAAATTTAGTGGAATCGACAAAAAAAATACTATAATCTATTCATTCCAAACCAATGGAAAAGTTGTTGCAATGCGCATTGATTCACAAAATGACTTTGAATTTTAATTTCAATTAGACCAAAGCAACAATTTCTTTCGAAAGTGATGTTGACCGCGAGTAAGTTCAAATTTAGCTGGGCGGAGTTATGTGTGCATTAATATTGTTGTTTTGTACCTATGAATCTGTTGCTTGTGTATTTGGTTTCTAATACAGCATAAATTCAATTACTTTGTTTCTTATAGTGTATTTTTGTTTACATAATTAAGCCTTAGGTAGAATAAGAAAATGAGCATATATTAAAAGGTTTACTGCATTTGTATGGGAAAATGTAAACTCGTTTACTTGGATGGATATAATGTACTCCCAAGGTCGTGCAGAATATCTATCTGAAAAATAAAACCTCGTTCATATTTTCCCATACAAATGCATTTACATATGAATATTATATTAGAGAGAAGTAATAATGTAGTATGAGTAAATGGAAGGAAGCATTATTACTACAACAAAGATATCAAGATCTCACATGTATCAAACTGCCATTTGCAAAATCAAAATCGAATTTTAAATTTTTTTATTTAAAATAAAATCAGATCACTTGAATCAACACAAGAAGAGTTTACAGGATTATTAACGATTGAGCCATCAACATCAAGATTTGATCTTCATCGACTGAACGATGAAAGAAAACCATTACCATGTGAACTACAATTACATGAAACAATCGGAATGGCAAAATAAGAGATTTACAATGATGGTGCGGTTTAATCATGGTTGACGTTTAAAACAGTTGGCGATGGCATGTTTATTGATTCAACAATGAATCACAGATTTGCTGATAAAATAACTGATCGCCTACGAGAAAAAAAGAAGTATTTTTTTCATAATAAAATTTATTATTGAACACCAAGGACAAGATGGACCAATATGGATCGTCGATAGTGGTCAACTGTTATTGTCAACAAATACACAAAACAAGGTGCACAAGTTGGTACTGATAACCATTACTGCAAGAAGGTGTATTTAGTTACCTCTGTTGTTTACGGGATTTATTACATAAATGACCCTGATATAACTGCTCTTCAACCTGTAAAAACAGGAACATTAACTGTGTGGGTCAGCATGTCAGCGAACATTTCGTAAACTCCAGGCATGGAAATGGACTTACGGAATACAGCATAGAAAAATAAATAGGAAGATTGTTTAATCAACGGAGCTAAAATAAATGACGCTGTTGTGTTGAAAAAAAAAACATTAAAATTTTCAATTGTGGTGAAAACAATTACACACAAGATTTTATCCGACTCAGGGAATTATAGTAGGGGGGGGGAACCAGTCATGATAATATATCAAAATGCTCATGTGTGTACTGAGACAGTAAATAAATTTCCACGAGAAAAAAATGATAAATTTTTATAACAGCAATATTTTGATGAAATTTATGACATCAGTAAAAAAGATCCTGTGTCTATCTGGTTGTTTCAGAGTGATCTAGATTCAGTTTGATCCGTTTATATATATATATATATATATATATATATATATATATATATATATATATATATATATATATATATATATATATATATATATATATATATATATATATAATTCTGTCGACATGATGTCGGTTGATAATATCACTGCTTATGCACAGCTAGTTCTCTTGGATGTGGAGAATGTAAACAGTATTTTTAACGATTTGGTTATCCGACACATGAAATGACCACTGTTGCAACAAACGGTCCACTGCCTCTTGCCTCAGATATAAGGAAATATGCTGAGATCGAATCATTTGAGTTTGCGCCAAATGTTCATCAGGTTATACCAGTTTGGTTTGACCGTCATTTTAAGATATAAAGATCATTTTCAATGACTGCTTCGCAAAAGAATCAACACGGTTGGGCTTCAATAGTGTTATTATGATATATGCTTGACGCAAATGTACTTGTATCAATCACTTTAAAACAGCGACAATTTTATACAAAGCACAAAAACCTGTATGGTTACCACGCAATGACACAACATCTGCAAAAAAGAGATAAGCAGACAAATTGTTGGTAAATTTACGCAGGGGTCGTGATGTAATAATAAACGTCCTTGTACAAGATTAGTTATGTACAAGGCGGAACTTAAATTTATGCTTAAAGATACTACGACGCGTGGTGTGTTTTCAACAATGGAGAGTGTAAATACCGGTGATGGAAAAAATATAGGAACGATAGCTACTACGATGGCAACTTGCCTAAGTTTACACATCTTCGATCTTCCATGCTTGCGTATTCATAAATAAACCTTTTATCGATGATTATCTTATTTCCCAAATCCGCTGTTGGAGTCTCGACTGATTCATTTTATATTAGTCGGTCAAAAATGAATCTTGTTCAGTCATTTATCAAAGACACCAAAGCGGCTCACCGAGTTCATCGGAGAATCGTGTGTGAACAAATACGTAATTATACAGGGTCCGCTGATATTCAAACAAGAGATTTATTACCGAAATGGTAATTTATCACAGATTTCATTAGCGCAGTCAAATCACAAGATGTAGAACAGTATATCGTAATGGCCATGGTGGTTCTGGTAAAACAACACGTGCAATAAATTTGTGTAATAACTGTGACATGATTGTGTTAACACCAAGTCACCTGCTTGCTAGAGACATGAAACAGCGTGGTGTCAAATCATGCACTTATCAGTTTCTTTCGATGGCGAGGTGATAAATAAGATCCAGCACGTATGGGCCAAAAATATATACCTAGAATAATTTTTTGGGACGAAATATATACTTTGCCTAAAAATACATTGAAGACGTTCCTTGGTTACCTAACAACGAAAGACACAGCCATTATCATGTGCGGCGATCAAGGACAGTTTTTGCTGTTTACAGCAGAATCTCCACATGAATGTTTAAAAAGTTACGTTAGCCACTACGAAAAAATATTTAATGACCATCGATCGAGCGATGAAACATTGTTATAATTGAAATTGTTAATCAGATTACAGCTGGACAAGATTCAGTATGAAATAATGCATACCGTAATTCCAGAGACACCAATGTCTGATTTCTGGAACTCATGGCAACCTAATGATCTGATAGTTGTGTCTAGGAAAACTATTTGATCTACTTCAGCGTAATTTTTTAAGCTTCACAAAGAAAAATTTCCAGATTTAACAGTTCCACTATGTTATAAATTCATTCAAACGCGGCTGTGACTTTAGTTACTGTTTTAGTTGGTAGTGGTTCTGCTTCTTTATATCTGCTTGCAACATCGACAACAGTCAACGCGTATTTGTATATGCGCCGTTTACGTGATGTTCAAAGGATGTCATGTGGTAAACAGAGGCTCGCAGATAGGTAATGATATAATATTGAATTTATTAAAGGAATTGAATAATGTCCAGCTTTTGAGAGCCTTAGCAAGCAAATGCTGGAAAATATTCAACGAATTTCATATCTGTTCCAATGGCAAGCGCCATTGAGAAAATACGACCAGAGTTGTCTCGATAATATGAAACTCGTGCGGCTGTAAGTGAGCATGCAAAACATATATAAAAAAATCTTGTTTTGGAATCAACCAAGGTGGAATAAGAAAGTCACCAGTACCCCTCAGAAATTAAGAAAGGTAGTACAAAATTAATGACAAAATATTGAGGTTTTGTTTCGTTATTGATGCTGTCTCTTTTTCGCGGTAGAGAGTCCAGGTTCTAACACGCATATACAAATTAGTAGTTAATTCTTACCCATGCGTGTCCAAAACATTACTATGCTGGTAGGTTAGACAAAAACGTATTAGTGACAACGACGGATAATGATATCATAAAACTAAGCAGGACTGACAAGCACTGATACAATCAAATGAGCCGAGTGACCTCCGGAGAAAAGCTTACTCAAACGCAGAATAACTACCGTTGATTGTGTCACTAACTAGATTTACCGAAATCGTCAAGGTAATATTGACAATACCTGCTGACACATTGCGACCACAACCTGTTTGATCGTTATTTATTATCGGAGAGTATCTGGAGAGCCTCTTATTTTTAATCCCATGCGGCATATATGGGAACATATTCGTCAGTTATGATGTTGAGATCCCGCTGAATTTTATCGATATCCATCCCGGGTAGTTTGAACGTGGGTAATTGTGATTCAGCGATCTTAAAAACGTCAAGAAATGTATTTTTGAACATTATGCCTCCTTCTATACTCATCTCAGTATCACGCATGATAATGACTGATTCTATAATATATTTGTGAAATATTTCTGAATCAAATTTTATATGATTTAGATCTATATTTTACTGTCTTTATAATTCTTAGTTTAAGATCATCGTTCGGATATTCAAGCATATCTGCTCAAGTAGCTTTCTCGGATTATTTTGTTTATTTTTAGATTCTTGCACTATTCCATTGATGAGTAGTTTACAAGAATTCCCAAACACATACACTTGTAAGTATACCTGATTTTCTAAGTAATAGTCCATTAGTACACCCAATCGGGTATTTTTTTTTATCACTGGTTGGGTTAAACACTTGTTCAGCAAATACATTCCTTTTATCTGCTCTGATGTTCTTTGTCTGTCAAATAATCATGTCGTTGTGGTTTTGGTGGTCGTGCATAAACTCGTGCTACCAGAGGCCATACCAACACAGTTCTGATAGACGACTTATATATGTCAATGGAATAATGAGGCGTTCATATTTCAATGGCGGAAGTCAATGTTAACTCGTGTACTTTGATATTGATCTTTGATTCTTTATCTGTTTTAGAATTGATTCTGTGCTGGAGTTCATAATTGATTTGTTTGATTTAATATGATCCTGTTGGACGCTGACGACTTCCCAGACTTGGTCTGATTGGCTCCCTTCCAGCTTGGTTTTATGTGAAAATATCAGTGACTTGTTAGCATCTAATCCACCTAAAGTAGTATAGAAAAATGAGGGTTTTGGCCCACCACCACCCTCCCACACCTCCTCCCCCACCCCCGCCAAACCCCTCATTTCCCTATACTACTACTATGTATACAGATATTTTGTAACCAGACAAAACAACAGGTGTTGGAATGTGATAAGCTCTGTCAACAGAAGTGACGAATTTGTTAGAACAGCGCATGTGTGGAATACGATTATTCTAAAGACAGCAAATAGATTTTACCACAAATTTTTTATCAGATAACAGGATGAAAATTAAACTGTGCATTAGAACGTTTCAGTTAACAAGGCGGAAATTAAACTAGCATTAGAATGAAAATGATATTATTTTAGTTATATTATATCTTAAGTTTAGATAAAATGTTATGTTACTCATATTTTTTGTGATATTTTTTTTTCATACTTGCTAACCCTCATTGGTAGAATATCTGTTAACATATTGTCAATAATACGAAATTCACGTAATAAATCATCCATATTATATTTAACTCCTCGTAGGTAAGACCGGATCTGATCAAGTAGTTTCTTGTAAGTTTTAATTGATGTTAAACAACCGTGCTTCTTTATCAAAAGTCTTGGTTCTACTTTTTTACACACCGCTGTAAGTGAAACACCAATAACGGATATGATTAACAAAAAAGGATTTAATGATACCCCACTTGAAATTATACCAGAACTGGTCATTAACAAGGGTAGATATGATATTACTCGAAGGATCTTGTTGTAGTATTTGTAACATTTTTTTACACACCAAAGTTTTCTATGATAAAATTTATAGTATTGTATTAGTGCGTCCACATCTTGTTTTGGAATATCTTTTGAAATATGATTGAAATCAACTATACTTCTTTTCATTATAATATTAGTTCACATAGTCCTATATTTGGTTAATCTATAATAAGAGCTGGTTGTTCAGCTATAAATTCCAAACACCATTGAAAAATTGCTAATTGTAAAGTTTTATCAACTGGTTCAAGTACAAATTCTTCTTCAGAATTTTTTTATTATTACAGATAATACTCCAGATGAGTTATCATTTGGATGATGAAATAGATATTTGGGAGATATTCTAAACTTTGCACTGCTAAGCACTGACAATCTATACACACCGGTAACTTCTGCAATATATTTGATAGAATTATTTTTTGGTGTCCACCCAGTATAACCAGTATCAACAGTATACACAATATTTTTAATCTGTTTGTGAGGAATTTTAATCATATTCGTTTTCTCAACAATATTAGGAATTCCACTAATAATATCATTGAGTTTTGTGTTAATATCATTGAGATTTGTCTTAATATTAGCGAGTGTAATGTTAACATTTGATGGATTTCCCAAAAATTCA